>JAGVSP010003648.1:0-21911 GCA_022494985.1 Micrasema minimum | reverse complement strand
TTTATTTTGTTATTAAAATACTAGTTAAAAAAAATTTATCCATTAAATTTTAAAAAGGCTAAACAAAAAAATTTACCGGATCCCTTGAAATTATTAAAATCAGCGAGTATTAAAAGAGTTATGCTAGGTCGGCAAAACCCCTTGGGTTTTTTTTTTGCGGACGCCCCAAAATTGTTGTATCAATTTCAATAAACCCGGGGGCGGGGATAACTAATAGGGGCCCAAAATATCGACTAAACGCGAATTTTATGATTTCCTAAAAGCAGCTCGAAACAGCAGCCATCAGCAAGTGCACGGCTGGGCCCAGCGAAGCTAAACGTGATTTGAATCAGGCAAAAGCAATTTGTTAGGCCGCGATAATCTTCCCGTCTGATAATCCAGGTTTCAGGCGGGAAGTTTCGCTTTAAAACCATTCGTTGATTGGTCCGAATTTTAGATTATAAACTGCTGCTGCACAATGCGAACATTCCTGATTGTCATAGGGTTTTTAGGAAAGTTATTATTTATACTTAATTGAGATTCATTCCCTTACTTAATTTTGTGAGGATTCTAACGATTTTAACGTATTTTTTTAACGTTTTCAACATGTGTTTTATTTATTTTATACATAACATAAACCAACTCACTTTTAAAAAATGAGTTATTGTCAAACTGTCCACCTCGTAAATTCCAAGAAATTTATTGATCGTAATAATTTCACGCTTTTCGTTTGTCGTGACTTTTGGAACGTCTTGTATTATCATTTTTATCGTCTTTTTTTGATACACATAACCTAAAACTTTTCTTTAATTATACAATTATTCACACACAGTTCTGTATTCACCGAAATAAATAGTCCACATAAGACCACAATGTAATAACATTCTCTTATTCATCTCTATGCCTTTCATCGGCAGCCTGGCATCTTGTCATTAACTCGCGTCAGTTAGTCATTGAGGACCCAGATACACTAAATACACTCTCCCACCGTAACTGAAACAATCCCCTCTCAATGTACACCTCAAAATAGGTGTATTTCCTCTCATTGTTTGCTAGATCCGCGGTACCCCGATAAGCCTTCTATAGCTGTCTCGACGCCCGCCCGAACACCGGCGTCTCGACGCTCAGATAGGTTGCACGGAAGTGGACTGTGATTGTACTGCTGGAGGATGGATGTGTTTACACCCATCGGCCTGCCTTCTGCCTACCTCAACGAGCGGCGCCCGGAAATAGTTGACAGTGACCGTTCCTTTTTACAATATGATTGTTAATTTTATAGCGAACATTGTTGTGATTGTGACGCGTTATCGTGATGATATTTTGGATTGAAAAACGTTTTCATTTATTACGCGGGAAAATTATACTTTCAATTGGAGAATAATAAAGTATTGACTGAAGTTTTTTAGCAAAGGCTAATGTTGCAGGTATCATTTCTTTGCATAAGTATTTAGCGATATTAAAATAGTAATGTTAGAATCAAGGTGGTGCGATACTCTATACTAAATTTGAATTTAGAGGGGAACTGAACTAAAATAGTTGTCGCCGTACAATTTATTACGTAACAACATTCAAGTAATTACCTGATAAAAAATATTTGTGTATCGATAAACTGCCGGCGTTACCTACCATATAATAATGTACTCAACTCCGTCAAACAAATTTTTAATAGATTTATATTTTTTTATTGACATTAACTTGGTGATATTCCATTATTTAAATTATTTGAATAGTACTAATAAAAAGTTAAAATAAAAGTTACTTGGTATACTTCACTTTTTTATTATATTGACCATGTCTGAAGAAGCCCGTAACAGGATGTGAAAGCGCTAACTTAATCAAATAAATAATAAGTGTGGTATAATTTATGTAAACTATTTATTAGTTATATTCAAATAATTTAAATTTTAAATATTTACTGTTAAAATTTGAAACCACGAGTTTTTTGGAGAAATCCATGATCTGTTTTCGGACATGCTCGTATATGTCATATTGCATAGATTATGATGGGCTTTATGATTGTCGAAATTCATATCGAGCTAATAAGGTAATAAATAATTTACTAAAAAGAGAGAGAGAATATTTATGCCTGCGTGGTTGCGTTTTTTTATGTAGTGTGATTTTAGTATTTTTCTGTATATGCATACCAGCTACCAGAGCTACCATCTACCATCTACCAATCTACCATTTTTCCAGTCTACCATCTTCCAGCTACCATCTACTATCTACCCAGCTACCAGCAGTACAATATCCTCACATGTATCGGGTTTCGCGGCAGCCGAGCCGTGTTGTTGTACTGGTTCGTTGTCGACGAAAGCTGCATAATGTGATGAGCAAGGCACATCGGACATCTATGCTTTGCGAACAGAAGAGGAAATCCAATACAAATCTAGGAGGACTTCATTCTGTGACACACCTTTTCATCAACGCCAACGCAGTGAAATTAGTTTTTCAGATGTTTAGGCGAAAGTATTTTTAGAGATATTTAATTTTATAGTTTAAAAAAAAAACATTATTCTTGTGGAACATAAAATAATATGTCTTAGGGTGAGAATCTTACGGTTGTAACGTGGTTCGAATATTTAGTTATTGGATCAAAATCACAATTGTTTTCAGCTTTTAAATCAATTATTGTTAAACTAAACTTGAGTGCGCTAGAAGCTTTTCAATTTTTTGTATTTAGGGGAAACGATCCATATAGGTCCGTAAATCGATGACACAGGGTTTGGCGTTGTAGCTCTCCAATGTATAATTACTTATTATTTCTAAGATAAAAATAATGTTTTATTGCTACTTAACATAATGATGATTGATACCCTGAAATTGAAATCTGCAAACTCATTCCCCAAGGCCACAACGATCCAGAACACAGAAAATATTGAAGCAAGTAATTGACACACACTACTTTTGGACAGAGGGATTTTGTGTATTATGCTGACCAAGCTCTACAACGTGCTCCCTTTGGCCATCAGTAACAATAAAACAGGAACTTGTTTTCAAAATAGCTGTGTCAAATTGGATAGTGGAGGTGGTGAGTAGAGATAGAGATAACAACAAAATATTCAACCAATCGATAGTTAGTCTTCTTTCATAATTTTTAAATTTTACAATCATTCAAAACACACATGTATGGATCCATTGTATCATACAATAGCTTAGTAATTAAAAAAATATAATACTGAAAAAATTGTAAAAATTAGTCTCGGCACGGGTTTACCCAAGTGAGGACACAATTTAGTTTTTTTAATTTGTACTTTGCAATAGTTTTTAAATAATATAAATTTTAAAAAATAAGGATGATTCATGTCATTAAAAATTGTTTTTCTTAAATACTACAATTACGTCACAAAAAAAAGGCGCGAATTTAAAGAAAAACGCTCTGAATAGCGTTGTGGCTAATATTGTTTGAGCTGGATCGTGTCTTAATTAGTTACACCCTCATTTCTAAAAAGAATACCAGTTTATGAAAAATTATAATTATTCATCCTGTGTACTTGGTGGGATTTCCATGATTATAATTATTTTAAACATGAATAACTAATTAAAATTAAATAAAAATACTTTGTACAACTTCCGCTTTTGGATTTGTGTATTTGACCAGTAGCGCTTTCACCATGTTAAAGGGCATCTGCTAGACAGGTATTACATTATTTTACAAGCCAAAAATTTATTTATATGTTATTGGTTGGCCCACATGTCCATGAATCATTCAGCATCATGCTAATAATTAATTAGATGCTAATGTTTAAGATATTAATCGATCAACACTACAAGTTGATACAAATGTACAGTTGATGAAAAAAAGTATTTTACTACTACAACACAACAGTATATATTTTTAATGTTTTTAAAAACTCGGAACCAGGAATTTAGTTTCCTTTACGACCACTTAACACCCCCCACACACCGTGTACCACGAGTTGAGACCGCGAAACTCCAGAGGGTGATTATTCTGATATTGCTGAGAATAATAATCTTAATAAAGGTTATAAAAAACTAATTCTTATTCTTAAAATAATTATTAAAATATATGAATAAAAAATTCACGCGTTCGTAATACCGTCAATTTTTGAACTCAGTTCACACCACGTGACCTGCACCCAATAAGCGCGAAGAAAATCCACATTTTTTTGAAACATAAACTAAAGATTCAGACATGAAAACTTCGAATTTGAATGTCCGTACAAGGCGTACAGAGCGGACCCCACCTCCCGCCCACCGCCACCCCGCCGCCGCTAGCACTATCAAACAGAAACCAGTATTACACTCGTCGCTTTTTATGAATAACTTTTTAATAATTAATTATTGGAAATGCCCGGATCAAAAAATTTTTTTTTTTCTCAGAATACCATGGTATTGTTCAATGAACAATCACCCTCCGGAGTTTCGCGGTCTCATCGTGGGACGGTGTATTACTACTTATCAGTACTATGTTAATGGTCTGTAACAAGAAGGTCACATTCACGGGCAGCGAGCAAAAATCCTTTTTTTTAACATTGAAAACCGTTTGGCCGCCTCGTAGCACAGTGATAGCGCACTTTAGCTACCGTGCACGAGGTGGTGGGTTTGATTCCCGTAGGAGGTCAACATGAAATATTTATTCACATTTGATTTTCATAATTAATATTTTATGTGTGATACCTTGGACGCGTATGATTGATAATGTGGCGGAAGAAATACGTCACGCGTACGACGCGGAACGAAGCAAGATCTACCGAACTCTGCCGAACGCTATCGGACAATGACGAGAGACATTTTAATCTTCATCGTGACTAGACGTCGCTTTTGTACAAATTTCTTGCCGCCAACTTGTGCGGCAATCTAAATTCATTTTGCACTTTTTCATTTTCATAATTTTTGTCAATCTTAGTTTAATTAGTCAGTTTTATTTAAGTTTTCATTTCATGTAACTTCTGTGTAATAAATGTGCACTAGAAACTGTAAGTACTCTTTCATTTCTCTCTGTGCACCCCACATAAAGCCATCACCACTAGAGGTAACTAATCTGGTGGCTTAAATCATTTTACTTTCATGTAATAAAAAGATCGATATGCACTGCACATATGCAGTCCATTGGGTGCAGATAGGGAAAGTAGTAGTAGTAGTATTGGAAAAAGTATAAACCCTTTGTGTAAATACATTGGATTTTTGTTTTTGTTACAATGTTTTGTAACAATGTTTTTTTTAATAAATAAATAAAATGAATCTCAAATCGTGTTTTAGTTTAAAATTAAAGTAAAATTACTGGCCATTATTTTAATAAACATAATTGATAATAATTACGGTAATAAAATAAAACTACATATTAGAGGTAATTTTACATGAAAATACGTCACTTAGATAGAAGGTGCTAATCGAAATATTACAAAAAAGGCTAATTAATTACTCTAGCATTTAGAAAAACACGACAGTAGTATTAAGAAATGTAATTAATCCATAAAAGCTCTGATAATATTCATTATTTCATAGTTACCTATTTTGAAATTTTCCGCGAGGAATTCGTTTTCCTTTTAGATCGATTTTCGTGTCATGAAATATGAAATTTTCACTATCTCATCAATGCATTTATAGTGTTCCGACAAATTGATTGCCAAAAACCATAATTGAAAAAAAATATAATTTAAGTTTTTTAGAAAAATATTTGAATTCTGCTCTTTGCAATTTTGCTTTTATTTTGATTTTTTTGAATTTTCCCCAATTTTTTTTATCCTTGAAAGCGTATTTATTGTTTATCAGTTTTTTTTTTTTTTTTTTTACTAAGTACTGATATGGTTTTCCCATAAAAAATCTACATCGTCGTTTTGGAAAATATGTATTTAAATAATTTTAAAAAATTTATGAGACATTTGAGTTTTTATGATATTTTCCAATATTTCAATTTTCGGGCTTTCAAATAGTCGGAAATTACTGTGCCAGAAAGCAGAAAACAAGTTGTGCTGGAGGGGGATTCGAACTTAGAGATTCTAATCCGGAGTCCTCGAATAGTAAGGTAAATTTGTGTCCATACTAGATCACAAACCCTGTTAAATTATGTACATGTTATTTTATTTATTGTTAATAAAATGCAGTGCCCTATGCACCATTAGGTGGGATTAAGGAAAATGGAAGTAGTAGTAATACTCGTATTTAATAAAATCTTACATCTGGCAATCAATTGTTTTAATGGAAAAAATATGCTATGTTACATTTGCACTACCAGGACATTTGACGCAGTAAATTTCGTTGAGGATTCAATTTACTTTAATTAAAACATCACCTTGTTGACTCTTAAACAATAATTTACCGGGTTTAAAAATGAAATAAAAAATAATCTCGAACTGAAAATATAATTATGGCTCAGTCGAGAGATTGGAACAGCCGCGGGGTGTTGAGTGGGTGGTGAGGGGAGGGGGTGTACTGAGGTCTTCTGTCACCGGAAATGGAAATTACCGACCAATCTCGCTACAGCACACCCCCCCCCCCCCCGGACCTGTGTGAGGTTTAGCTATCCTCCACCCCACCCCTCATCACCCCCTACCGGCACGGGGTGTAGACTATAGCAGTCACCACACATATCAATTAGCTTCCACCAGATAGCTGTCAAATCACTCTTGGCTAATTCCGCTGGCGATACTGCAAAAAATGCATCACGTCATTGGAGAGTAGTTTGTATTACAAACGATTTCATATTTCATCCCCTGGTTTTATCGCCTTCTCCGGTTGCTTTGTGCTTCCACGGGAATTAATAAAATTCATGGAATTTTTGTTGTATGAGTACACACGTTTTTTTCAACATGGTAACTGAAAAACGAACATTATTATGATAAAAATGTAAAATAATAGAATAATAATAAAAAATATTTAATTATTCATTATCAAATGAATAAAATAACAAATTCTCTCAAACACTAAGTACTTATTTTTAGAATTTTCTTTTCAGTTTTAGTGCTTCACAAGAAAATATTTTTCAATGAGTTTCACGTATACATGTAGGATCTGTTACATCTGGTAATTTCATCTTTGATAAACATAAAAATGTACAATAAACAATATACACGTATAAGTATGACCCTCCATACACAGATAATAAATAGTGTTTATTTAATTCTAATAACAATATATTATTTATTTCATTTTATATCCCTACAGAAATGAGGTAGAATTTGTTCAAATTCAGGAGTATGGATATTCGAGCTTTTACAGGGCTTATGACATGTCATTGGCTGGGTTATGATTATCAGATGATGGGCGGAATGGGGAATGTTGTAGTACATAAAGTGGCCACTTAACTCAGCCAATGACAGGTCATAAGCCCTGTAAACGCTCGAATATCCATATTCCTGAATTTGAAAAAATTCTACCTCATCTCTGTAGGGATATAAAATGAAATATATACCTATTCGCGTCTTGGGATAAATCCAGATTTGTGTGCAAGTATTTGAAGTAATTTCTTGCCCAAAATGTTGTATAAAATAAGTATTGTTTTATTTATATTTGTTTAGTTATACATATACATATGGATCAATGAATTCATCATCATTATTTCAGCCGGTGAAAGTCCACTACTTAAAATAAAAATGATGAAGATGATGATTTTACTACAACTATTATCATCCTAACATGACACATTTTTAACGACAAGCTTATACTATTTATTTTATGTACCTTCCACCTTATTTACCGAAGAAAAAAAAAATTGTTGAACCCCTTAACAAAATTTAAAAATATTTATAATCAAACGAGCAAGCGCTTCCCGAGTTTAAGCTCGTCTAATTTATCCATCCCTGTGTATTATTGATTGTGTCATAATTGCACTCCAATTATTTTTATGTGACTGTGGAGAACAGGCAGAAGGAAGGCAACAATTTTAAAATGCTAAAACTGAGGGCTTTCCGCTATTTTTTCAAAATTAAATTCATAGCTTTTCAAAAATCGATCTTATTTTTTATCTACAAAACAGTTTGAAGTATATTAAGTGTTTTTAAAATATAATTTATCATTTGGTTTCAACGCCCGTAGGGCTATTACATAAACATTTTTCAAAAACTTACACAGTACCTACATGCCAAAAATGACAAAAAAATATATATTACAAAAAAATACGTAGACGTACAATTTGGCAAGATAAACTAAACTAACTAACTAACTAACCATCACGCCATTTCCCCGTAGGGGTAGGCAGAGAGGATAGAACGCCATACCACTCTGACTTTCGACTTTTCACATGACCACTTTCAAGTACTTGACGTACTTGGTCAAGCCATGTCTTTCTCGGCCTTCCGCGGCTTCTACATCCAGGCACACTTGCATTTAAACTTCTTTTAGCCGTATTTTTCATCACTCATTCGCTCCACATGACCAAACCATCGTAAAAGCCCTTTCTTAATTTTGTCGATAATGCTTATCTCAGCCTTGCACTCTGCTCTAATTTTGACATTTGTACACTTATCATACATAGTCTTACCACACATTTGCCTGAGAGATCGCATTTCAACAGCATTCAGTCTACTTTCATCCTTTTTTTTCCAACACCATGCTTCACTACCATACATAAGAGTTGGTACCAGAACTCCGTTGTGTACTGCCAATTTTGCTTCTTTCGATAAGTTCTTATTTGCCACTATCGATTTCAAGGCACCATCAACTCTGTTTCCGGAACTAACCCTTCTCTCAATGTTACACATTTCCGTCTCTTGTAAACATACTTCCCAAATATACAAATTCTTCAACCTGCTTCAATCTGTCTCCATTTACTATAATATTACATACGGTCATATTCATATTTCTTTCAAAAACCATCACTTTTGACTTTTCCACATTCATTAACAAATTTCTTTGAAGCTCTGTGGTAGTCAATTAATCCGGAATATCATTTTAAAAACTCCAAAGTTTCTAACGCTGGACTCATAGGCAACCTAAATTAAAATTATTCACTTTTTATTTTATCGTGTCTAAGTAGAATTTAATTCAAACTTATTTGGTACAAAATATTCTTATGTACTTAAAGTTTCGTTTTGATTTACATTTTTGCATTGGCAACTCAAAAGATTGGCTAATTACGGTGTCTAATAAAAATGTTTTTTACGTTTTAAAAAGTAAAGTGCTCCTCCCGACAGTAGGTACCATTCCTCCCTCAACGTTCACAGTTGCTAGACACTGCAGAGTTCACCAATTAGCTGCCATTTTGGATTTAAAAATTGGCCGCTTTCGAATATATAAAAAACGCTCAGTAAAGTTACGAAAAATGCAATCATTTAAATTACACACTACACACCCCCCTTTTTAAGATTTTATTGAATGTTCAATAAGCATCACAATTATTTTTTTTATTTTAGGTGCGCATATCTTTTGATGGCAGTACACAATTTGAATAATCCAATTATATTATAAAAGCACTCACTTTGTAGTTATTCATAATAATTACACTGATCTGCAAACAAAAAAAATATCCTTCTTTCTGAATATCAAGGATAAAACAGAAAAATTCTTAACCTCACATTTAAATATGGATTATTGAAATTAAAACGGGTTTTAGCTTCATTAGGTCAGCGTAGCGCCAGTGCCAGCGTTATAAATGTTCGTTTTTTCAAATTAATATTTCGAATTTATTGACAGCAACAAAGCGCAGAAAAATTTATCACATTTACTTCAAACTATAATCTACATAAATGCTTCTTTAAAAAGTCCAGTTTAAAAAAAAAAATGCTTTCTAAGGGAAAAAAAAGTCCTCATTTTTGTCATTCGTGGAAAAATCAATGAAATTAAAATTCACATCATAAAAACAACTGCGAAAATACCGACAAATTCGTTCCAAAACATAAATATTAGAACAATGTATAAAAATGACGAGCATTTCATTCTGTGGTTTTCTTCCTTTTCATATGTTTTATTCGAGTTTCGCGAAAAATCTGAAAGAATGTTCTGAATAGAGATCAAAATCAACATCAAAGCATAATAAATCATGTATATTTAAGAAATTTTAAAAATAAAACGTGATTTTTCGCCTTAAATTCAAATGATAAATTAAATTACTGCGACAATAGAAGACAAAATTCGATCCTAGCATTAAAAATCAATAATTTTATTATTAAAATGGCTTGCACATGCAGGTGCCTGCCCAGTTGCAAGTTGCATTGGTGTAAAAAAACGTCAGTCAACATCGTCAACGACGTCATTCCCTCAATTTGTAAAATTAAAAAAGTTATTATATTTAGAATTACGATCTGAATGGTTTTCCATAAGTAGCATTATTGCGAGAACAAAAATACTGAAATATTTGAATAATAAAAAATGCGTTTAAAAATATCTAGACCTATTAGCATAAAAAATAAATCACATCTATAGTTAGCATATTAAACTCTTCATATTCATCTAATTTTTATAATAAGATGGATTTCGTTGCAGACCAGTTTTATTTTTTAAAAAAACTTTGTTTATATTGCCAAATTTTTAATGGATTGGATTTACAATGGATTTTTTCGTTCGTTGCAGACATATTATTTTTCAATTGGAGCTATAAGTACTGGCCAGTGGCAAAGGTTTAAGATTATAGTTATGCAGATATATTTGCATTAACCAAATTCGTTTTAAAATAATGTGTGATTATATTATTTTATTAATATACAAAAAGTAGGAAAAGAATCGTCACCTAAATCCAAATTATTGTAAAACTAAGTATGTACGAAGCGGTATTTCTTGCTGAATTTTATTTCACATGCAGATGTGAGAAAATCGGGCCAAGTAAATTTATAAAAGACATGGAGTTATGAAGAAAAAATTACTTCGTTGCTATATATAAGAAAATCACTAAAAATGTAGCGATATTATATATACCTTTTATTCGTTTTTAATGGTTTGCTGACAAATAAAGCACTAAAACAATTAACACTAATTCAAAAATTTACATTGTTTGTGTCAGTATGTTTTACAAATATGGTGACAATATATTGCTTAAAAAGAATTATTATTGCATTGTTATGTTTTTTAAATGGAAATAACTTTAAATTGTTATATTTATTATCCATTCTAAGAAACATTTTGAGTGTTCAATATATTTAAACTTTAATAGGTAAATAAATCATTTAATGTATTAAAATCATGTTCAAATTACTCTTAGTACATAGTTACCGGAACTACGTCATTACGTTTTGTGCCAAAATAATAATTGTCGCTGACGACACCTGACTTCCGTTACCCAACTCATCATTATATTTGCGGCTACCCAACTATCCGGCATCTGACCCTTTCCTGTCCCTGTATTCTATATTATATCTGCCATACGATATCATGGGCCCACTATATCTAGCCTATTCCGTTCAGTTACATATTGGTGAGTAATTCACCGCGAAATCGCATCCCCTAGAGGAAATATTCAATGCATACATTTGACATTCAATATAATACGAATCGCGAGAATGTTATGTTTTCAGTCAATGTTTTTCATAAAAGTTGTCAAAATAAATTATTTTATATCCGAAATAGACAGCACTTTTTTTCGAGTAGGTAATTACTAAGGTTTCGTCCATAAATTTAATTTATTATTATTATGTATTAATATAGGTATTTAAAGCAATGTTTTGTAACGTTTTTATGTGCCATATTCAATGTTTTGTCACGCTTTTTTTAAGCCATCATCATCATCATACCATAACAGCTCCCTATGTGGAGCATATGGAATCCACAAACTGCCTTCAGGCCAAGCGATCGGCCGCCAGCTCCCGCGAATCCTTCCCAAGTCAAGTCCACGTCCAGCAGCTCTGACGCAAACTGCCGACGAATTGTCAACAGTGGACGACCAGGACGCCAAGAACCTGATGCCTTGTAAAATGGGCAAGCATGGTTAAGCTCTCTCGGGAGGCATACGTAGTATATTATGGCCTAGCCAGCCGAAACGCCTTCGCCGGATGACAGTAGATACAAAATGCATGTTAGCCAAAATGTGAAATACTATTTTTTAACTTTTTTTTGAAATTGACAATAATAAGTTGGTCATATTTATTCTGGTGAGCTCACAATAATTTGATGAAGTTTTCCTCAAGCCTGAGTATTTTATGTTCCAGTTTACCTCTATTATTAGACCTTCGGGACCATAAATGATAAAAAATAAACATTGAACACTCATGAGTATATAAACATACAAAGTGGTACATTTTACAGCATATTTTATAGTTATATTTTTGTATTATTTAATTAATTGAATACAATAAACATGATCAAGTATCCGAGACTAGACTTAAGCAATCATTAATCACGCTTGATTTTCTCCAGAAAACTGCTTTCTATGAAAAGGTTGAAATCTCGAATAAAATAGCAACTCTGTTTCGCAAAAGGAGGGCGCCTTTATACTTTCAAGTTACTTGTTACTTGTATCCCTCGTGGAAACATTTCGAATGTTTTCCCTCCAAATCCCAAGTTGATGTCGTCATTATGAGGGCTCGCGAGTAGTCCGCAGTAGGAACGAGGAGTCGCATATTATGAAGAAGGAAGAAATGATAAATGATTACCTTTCTCACGTGTGACAAACATAACCTGATAAATAAAATCCCGCCGGGACACCTATTATTACAATTCTTCAACAGGAAATGGGATTTCCTTCTTCGAATTGAATTATGAATGATTATCGTCACTTTTCAGGTGGGATTTCCTACGCGTTGAGGATTTAAACACGATATCATCATTTGAAATAAACTAGAGAATTTTTTATAAATTCTTAGTTTTTAAAATGATCTCCTGAAGAGTCGAATTAAGTTTATAAGGTCAAAAAAATTAGAGGTTTGCGGTGGTTTGACTTTGTAAGGAACACAGAGGTGAGGCAACGGACACAGCAACCCTTGGTATCTACTGTCATCCGGCGAAGGCGTTTCGGCTGGCTAGGCCATATACTATGTATGCCTCCCGAGAGCCTTAACCATGCTTGCCTATTTTACAAGGCATCAGGTTCTCGGCGTCCCGGTCGTCCACTGTTGACAATTCGTCGGCAGTTCGCGTCAGAGCTGCGGGACTTGCACTTGACTAGGGAGGATGCGCGAGAGCTGGCGGCCGATCGCTTGGCCTGGAGGCAGTTTGTGGATTCCATATGCTCCACATAGGGAGCGGATATGGTATAATGAAATAATAATAGTTTTTTTTTACATCGGTTTCATTTCCACAGTTTTCATTCCTCCTATAACCAAACAAATTTTGTTCATCAATTGAAATTAAATTCCTGCTCTATCAGATTTCTATACATGACGAAGAACATAATTATAAACAAAAATAATGTCTGCTTCAGAAAATTTTAGCATAAACCATTATTGTAATAAATTCACGAATTCTTTATTTTCATACGTATAAAAATCGTTCCTACAAAACTCAACGTTTTTAATACAGCCGATTGACCTGAAATGAACATTTTTATTCTTTATTATAATTTAATTTATTTACAAAAATTACATATCCATAAAAAATCTACAAATCTAGTTTTAAAAATATGTTTGTCTTCGATATCATACTTATTTATTCAGATATCGATTGTATTCAAATACGGTATTATTTACACAGTCTTATGTACACAGTATTACTAATGTAATATTATAATATGTTGTATTCCAACATGTCAAAACATAATTAATTTAGTAAAAATCTTAGCTTTCCTCACATGGAATATTGAGAAAGCTACCCTCAGTGGTAAGGGCCTAGATAATGTAATATTGAATAAAGCAATCGAAGAGGGTTGATATGGTATATTAGGGGTACGTTTATGGTTTGAAAGCCATCACTGCTGCTTCTCTTAATTAATATCATTAAATACAGTTCGTATCTCAGCTATTTTGGTTTAAGTATAAATTCCGTGTACGGTTTTCCAAATAAATATACAGCTAACCTACCTACAATATAGAGTATAATGATGTTATGGTAGTATCATGTTTGTGAGCAATAAACAATGTAACTCAAGCAGTTAATGATGAATAACAACGTTTTTGTCGAATTATAATGTAATCGATTGTATTTCAAGGCAATAATTTTAATTCATTAGAATGACAATCTTTCGGATATACTCGGCGGAGCTGAGGGATGCAGGACTGACGTGACGATAAAGTATTACTTCATCAAAAAAAGTGTGAACTGAAAAAAATGTTTTGTGTACCTAGTTTTAGTTCATTGGCAATAAGTGATAACTTACAGATTTTCTTTTCCTGAATTATCAAACCTACGAAACTGAATAATGATACTTTTTCAAATTTAAATTATTTATCGTATTACCACGCCATTCCTCCAAAAGGGTAGGCAGAGAGGATAGAACACCGCTCTGTCCTGGCACGCTTCCTTTGTTTGTTTGTACATTTTATTTTGCTATAAAAAATAACTTAACACAGCTAGTATTTTTTTTTTCTAAATATTTCATTTGTACATAAGTACGCATAATATTTTCACACTATGTACACTTAACACTTATTTCTTTTCCTTCCTCTATATTCATACTTAGTTACTTGTTATTCCCTTTTTTCCCTATTAATTATTCGTACCGCCTGCAAACCCTTTTACTTGTTTTTGTGTGGTAGGTTGAATTAAGAAATAACAAACGTTAATTTATATCAATATAAAAACATCAAACTCATGATCATACATTGAACCAGTCGTACTGGTTTGATTATCACAATGAATATTTATAGTTTTTCAAGCAACAAATTTTTACAGTTGACAATTGTCAAAAGCTCAGTGTGTTAAGAACATCCGCCCCCCGAGATGTTAGGGCGGCAAACAGCGGTCCCCGCACAACCCTGGGCGGCATATTGCCGCCCACGTGCAGCAGTACTAGTAACTCGGCACAAAGGGGCGCAGTTAGCTCAGGCAACAATGTTAAACGAAACATCAGCTTCAAACAAAACAGAACATTGCCTCCCTCCGAGCTCGTTGCTCTGTGAGTTATGTATGGAGGTAGGTACTGGGTTCTATGTGCACTGTACACTGACAACATTGACTATTCCTGACTGACACAGATTCTGGCTAAAGTACTGAAGCGCTGAAGTACGTACCTACTCATGCAGAGGTCAGAAAACTTTTTACAACCTATTATTTTTATAACTGTTTTTCAATGTTTTATTTTAAGATGACGTACAGTATAATACAGGTCGTGTTTTATTTGAAATGCGTTATTTATTTGTTTTGTTCTTTGTCAGGACTTATTTACGGAAGTAAACTGGTGAGTGGTGGGTTCCAATATCTAAATATAATCAGAACTGACCAAATTAGAGTCTAGTACTGATAGGTATACATACGAATTTATACCTAAATTGAGTGTTTAGGAGAAAAAAATACATAAAAAATGAAGACAATTCTAAAAAATCTACGGCTTTATTTCATGTAAGTAAATACTACGCAACAGAAATCTGTTAACAGATGTCTGGCTAATAGCCAATCAGTGGCCAGCAAATGTGTAAAGAAACCTGAAAATAAGTACACACGTAAATGAACTCTCTTTTCTACTTCCTTTTACTTATCTTGAAATGCTAGTCACATAGTATTTCAAATTTATATAATTTAAGCCTTCAAAAGGTAACCAATACTCCTTTTTTTAAACTAAACTAACTAACTAACCATCATGCTATTTCCCCGAAGAGGTAGGCAGAGAGGAAAGAACGCCACACCACTCTGTCTTGGCATACTTCTCTCGCTACCTCCACATTCATACATCTTCTCATGCACGCACGTCGATTATTCCGACTTCTTACATGCCCACTTTCAAGCACTAATACTTTCCTTTTTTTAATATACTCGTATATATATTACACCCAATTACAATTTTACCGACTTTCAAAGATTCATGTTCGCAGCTTTCTTCCTTGTAGTAAAAAAATTACCTACATGATACGAAAGAGCACCAATCTACAATGAAAGCCCCAACCTTTCCCTGGACTGCTTTAAAGACTATTGAGTCTTTTTTCAGTCCAGCCAACTCTACCGATTTTTTCATCAAGCTAAACCGCGATTTTAAGATTGTTAGTGTGATAAAAATACGGATGAATTTACGATTATGTACGCGAACAAATGCTTTCATTGTACCCCTACCACCGTCTCCCTCTGTCTTGTCTACTGTAGCCGTCGTTTCCTTGGAGACGCGATCCACGGCGCCGGCGCCTGCGACGCGCCTACTGCGTCCACTTAGCGCTGACAACCCCAAACGGTGACAACTTCAGGGGTAAAGTTTTACAGTCGGGTAATGTGCCGGAACTAAATGCGATTTGTACAAAGTTGGAATACATTTTAACTTTGCTTAGATTACTTTCGGGGTGACTCCGCAACGGGGCTTAATCAAATTCTTGACCTATTTGGAACTGGTGAAGATCTGGTCTGAAAAAAATATAAAAAATTTAAAGGGACCTTAGTTTCACGGATATTACATATTATAAACTAAATGTAATAATGTGCGCTAGGACAAAGTGTGGCGTTCTATCCTGTCTGCTTACCCCTTCGGGTGATGGTTAGTTAGTTGGTTATTAATGAAGTTAAAATTCTGCCATACATAAGATTAGGTTTGGTTGGATAATTTATTGTGCGTATAATTATACATATAGAAAGACTTCGACAAATTCATTAATTTTTTATCTTGACCACGTGACATCACGAACTTTTCTCTACGTTTATCTAATCTTTCAATTGAAAACTTTGGAATATTAGTAAAAGTGATAGAAATACATGAGTATATGTGTTTATACCGAGCCTTTCATCTTCATAAAATAATCCACTTACATGAGAAGTCTCTCATGCTGTATTTTACAATTTATTTATTTAAATTTTCATGGAAAGCTGTGATCTAGTTTAAGATTCGTCTGTTATTATTTTTCCGATGTCAAAAAATATCCTCCTCTGCAACACCATATAAGGCACATAATCCCACATTGCGTCCGCATCCCTAGTTTACGGTTAAGGGGATGCCCTGGTAACAGCGTGGGTAAGCCGCGTCCGTTTTCCCGTACAATCGTAGTCCTCGACTTCCTTCTTGAGATTTAGCACTAGAGACTAGAGCAATGATTCTTTCACACTTTTTACATATCTACCTATCGTCTTATTTTACAATAATGTATTTACCTACTTTAAAAAATAAATCATAAAAAATAAGATGATGCAAACATGCTTCTTGTTGATATCTAAAATGTGTGAAAAAATCATTGCTCTAGTGCAGAAAGTAAATTAAGGACAACGATTATATGGAGAAATAGCCGCGATTAGGTGACAACGCATCAAATTGTGTAATATATTTATGACGAAATAAATATTACACAATGCATATTCCTTTTGTAAATGCATCAGTGTTTTAAAAATAGGCTGGAATTACAGAACGGCCTTTTACTAGATGTAAAGTGAACAAACCCTTTTAAATTCAATGGGATATGCAAAACGATGAGGTTTATTCTACAAAATGTTAATGGCGTTTGTCATCCTAGATTCAATATGCTCGCAATATAAATAGCAGACAACCGCTGTCCGTTTAAAGGCAACACGCGCGCTGTTAGTGCTACCACGGGTGTTGTTTTTGTGCTGGGCGGTGGCGGGCGGTGTGATTTGGGAAGCATTTTGTTTTCCCACAGTTTTCCGTCGCTATTCGCGCGGAAGGGAAACAGAGAACAGGTCCGGCGGAACTCTGGCGGGGGGGGGCGCGGGGCGGGGGCAGGGGGGCGGGCGAGCACTTAATGTACGCGAATACCGAACTTAATTAGATTATGAAGAGCATTATTAAATAACCAATAACTCCGTTAAAACTCTTCGTCAGTAGAGGCGGTAGTCCAATAAACAACATCGATAATTTGGAACAGTTTTCCATGAGCGTTTTGCCTACCTAATCCGATTATGTATCCAATTTAATAATATTATGATACAAATTTCTGTCTATTAAAATACAAATTATTTGTACGGAAGTCGGTGCATTGATGGTTCAATTTCAATAAATTGTCAGTGGTTTGATAAAATACCATTAGATAATAATTATTGTTGAATTAGTTAAAATGATTTTTTATTTCGCGACATTACAAAATAAAAATTATATATATAATATGTATTAAAATAAATTGAAAATTTTTTGTAGGCGCTCATCAGATAGATAATATTTCATAGTGCATCGGATTAAAAAGTTTGTCATATTTTCCAAAGGTTTTTTCCATTATTAAGTTCGTGTAATTATTTGAAACGTGGATTTACATAGGTAATCACAATTTTAGAGAAAAATGAGATATCTATGCTATTTTAATAGAAAACTTTAATCGTGTATCTATAGCAATGTCATTTTCGTAGTCCACTAGATCATGTTTAACTATCATGCAGAAAATGCGAAATCATTTTCATTATTAAAAGAAGGAAACTGGTTTCTAAAACACTGTTTTATTAAAATTATTATTGATTTCGTCTCAACTGACACAATAAAGCTAGGAAGGGATCCAAGCCCGTCATAGATAAAATCAAATTCTTGGCTCTAAGGATTTGGATCTCACCGTAAGAACAGAACAGGAAAAAATCGTATACCTAAAGATATAATATTGCTGATATTATCAAGAATGATAGTCGCCATCTTGACTAGTCCGACTAATGCTGATTGTCATGATTCAAAAAGTCAACTTTACTGAGAGGTGCCATTCAATAATATACAAAATTTAAAAAAGTGTTTTCAAAATAAAATTCCGGATTCGTTGACATCTACAAAGCTTGGAAAAAATTAATACATATACCTACTTCTTATTAACTATTTTCTATGGAAATGTGTTCCCGATTTTCGAAAATTTTTATGAATTCTTTATTTTTAACTTATTTTTCTGTAAAAAAAATAATTAAAAAACCCCATTTAGCGGCCTTATTTCGTGTGCGCTGTTCATGCGGTCTTGTGTTATACAGATAGGCGCGATTTTTCCCAGCTTTCGTACCCCATTAAAAACAATTTTTAAAAATAACGTAATTCTTAATAAAAAGATGCTACTTAAAATGCAAAAATTAATACAAAGTTTAATGTCCAATAACGCTAAAAAAGTTTACCTTGTGAAATCAACTCCAATTTTGCGTTTGCAATTTTTTTTATGAAATATTATACTTAATCAAAACATGTACTATCAGTCAATGAAAGAAAATTTACTTGATGAAATATAATCCAAGCAAGGTAAAAATAAAATGTAACTTCCATTTTAGTGCTAGTTAGGGCCGGTTAAGTTAAAATCAAGGCTAAATTCATGTCGAAATTGGTTGCAAAAGAAACTATTATTTGAATTTAACCTTGACTTTAACTTTCCTGTTTTTTATGCAACGGAACAACCCAAAATTGAAACAATAATAAACGTAAATATTTCATCATTCGTTTTAGAAAAGTTCTTTTTACTAACCGTATACTTTATGCACCAATAGTTAAATGTAGGTAAATTACCTATATCGCGGACTTTAAGTCTATTAAAAATAGTTTATTAGGTATAATTCATATTGAATATATTCTTAATTTATATATTTCAGGGGCACACTAGTATAATCGTATATAACGGCACCCATATTTTCACGTGATCACACTTACTACCTTCAGACAGTCGACCTGAGATCTTTTCCGAGTTATGCGGAAGAGTGAAGGTTCTGCATATTGTTATAGTGAAAAGTGCTTTAGTTCTATTTTTGTGAAAAACACAAGTGCTTTTTAATTGAAAAAAACATATTTAAAAAAAATATATATTTGTAATATTTTTTTTTTAATTCGACATAATAATATAAATGTACCTATATTTTATAAATATCACCAAGAGATAATAAAACGTATTAGCTTATTTCTTGAATGCGTATTTGTAAACGTAATTTCTACAAAACAATAAATAAAATTTTGGGTTTATTTCGTCTGTTCAATGTATAACTGTACATTATACTATTTGCATGGAGTATGAAATTTAAATCTTTTTAATGAAAACTGCAGGTATATAAAATAATTTTAAAATCCATTCACAAATAAACCAAAGGGAACATATTTCAAACAAAGATAAAATCAGCAAATCCGTATGCAAAATTTCATTATCCTTCGGTCGTAAAAACTTTTCGGAGACACAGATATAAATGAAATTGCTGGGAAACTTAAAAAAATGTATTTATAATTTTATAGTAAACACTTGATGGTAATCTTGGGATGAGGAAAGTTTTTAGCGTCTAATTCAAAAACTTTGTCGTGGAACACACAGATGGGTAGTGCCGTGAAGGGGTTGGTGGGGGAGACAGGGGGAGGTAGAGGGGGGGGATTGGGGTTGACTGTTTTGCATTATTCTTATCATATCAATTTACACGGCGCGAATTCGCGGAGCGCTTGATAGGGGGATGTAATACTTAAACGCCGAGAAAACTCATATTTAAGGAAGCAATTTCAGTTTCTAAATTTGACAAAACGTGAATGTTAATCCAAGTTTTGTTTACCCGAGATATTGACTCAATAAATAATAAAGGTGATAAATGCTGTATTTTTCCACGAGACCGCTTTTTTTTATTTTATACATCTAAAACTATAATTCTGGACGTGCGAAATTGGTATAACTCCAAAAAAAAAAATGCATTAATAGAAAGAGAATTAGTGTACTTGCATGTATCTACTTGTATTTAGAAACGCTGTATCTCATACCATAATAATTAATTAACTGAAATCAAAACCAGATATCAAATGCAGACTCCTCAATAAGTTTACTTCTCGCTAATATACAAGTCGTTTATGTTGGTGATGTTTGGAAATAAATTATAATTTCATCAATGAAATTAATTTTCTCCTATCTTCATGTAGTAAAATAATCATGATACACTGCACTTGGTGTACCAATACAGTGCCCTATGCACCATCGGTGCGGATAAGGGAAAGTAGAAGTAGTAGTAAATAAATTTCTCCTTTTGTTTTAATGACGTGCTGTAAACAACGATATTTCTTCAGTTTTTTGGATTTACCTATTATTTCTTTAATTAGTAGGAACGAGTTTTTTGTTTATTTTGTAGCTTAAAATACTTAAATGATGTTTTTTCCGTGAAGAGAAAACTAAATAATAGTTTCTCTCGACTAACAATTTATCTACAGAAGTTTTAATAGTTCATTCTATATAAATTAAGTTTGCAAATGGATACCGTAGAAGAAGAATCGATTGGGTGAGTAAATATATTTCCTAAAGTTGTATAAATATTACCAAAAACCAACGCATTGTTTTCACAATACCTTTAATTAAGATAAAATTGTAATTAAAACACATACATACATGTTTTTTAACATAATATTTATTAATACATTACACTTCTTGATAATTTAGGGTCCTATGTTGTGAAAAACGTAAGTTCATATGTACGGCGGCCTCCGTAGCGTTATGGCTAAGATGCTGGACTCACTACACGGAGGTTCCGGGTTCGATTCCCGGTGAGAAAACAAAAATTAAAAGTTATTTTCTCAAGCCTGGGTGTTTGTGACGTTGTTCCCCTCTGTAAATGGACCTCCTGGCCTGTTGAGGTGGTTAAATAATTAAATAAATCAATCAAAAAAAAAATAGGTACCTACATAGATATAACCCTACTTGCCAAGCACAATATTGTTTCCTTCTTCGGCAGAAGATGGTGTATCAATGCAGTGCCCTATGCACCATTGGGTGCGGATAGTAGTAGTAACAGTAAATCACATAAATATGTTTCCCTAGAATATGTACTAATGTACTTCTTTAGTTGACAAAGGGATCCTTCAACATAGTGATTCTGAAGCTTTCTTCAGGCGTATTTTAATTTAATTTCATCCCATAAATAATCTTTACATCAAAACGAGCTAAAATATGAGATAATAATATATTTAAATGACTTTCTGCTGTTGGATCATCATTTTTAGACGCTTTATAGATTTTTTAATATTATTTGAATTTTTGCTTTACTATTGATTTGTATTGTGTACTTTTTTAATCCGCTTCTCAATTTTTTTGTTTAGAGAGCAATTGTTCAATAAGTTTTTTCACCAACGC
>JAGVSP010003647.1:0-29758 GCA_022494985.1 Micrasema minimum | reverse complement strand
TCTTGCCCCCCCCTTTTTACAGGGGTTATGCCCTGTCATTGGTGGGTTAAGTGGCCACTTTTTGTATGTACCACATCATTTTTGATTTAGTATTTATGCTACGAATCAAGAAATCATCCACCAGCGAGTGTTGAACGCGCCATCTATGCATTGATATTGAAGTTAAGTATTTTATTAGCAGATTACTTTATTTTATGTAGTTAAGACTCTTTTGACGAGTTTAATTTAAGTACTAGTAATCGCCTGCAGATGACTCTGCAATTTATTTTACTTATATTTAGACCAGATATTCGCTAATAAGCAAAATGGGGAATGTTGTAGTACCTACATAAAGTGGCCACTTAACCCAGCCAATGACTGGTCATAAGCCCTGTAAACGCTCGAATATCCATATTCCTGAATTTGAAAAAATTCTTCTCTCTGTAGGGATATAAAAATAAAAAAATATATACCTTCTCCCGTCTTGGGATAAAATCCAGATTTGTGTGCAAGTATTTGAACACGACCCAAAATGTTGTATTATTTTTTTCTTCTCAAGCCTTTGTTAGTACTGTAGATTAAGTAAAATTGCATGAATTCTTATTAAAATACAGTTTTTAATTTTGTGTTCTTAATGAATAGTATTAATTTGACTAAATAAACGATATTTGAAGACAATTTGAAAAAAATTATCGAAAAAAAATCAACTTCTTTATCGATTTTCTCGAAAACTATGGGTCAAATCAAAAAAAAATATTCTACAAAATCGACTCGAAATATGATGTAGTATCACTGGTTATTACACAAACATAAAATGAAGGTGGTTGGTATATATTCAGACATAAGGCAAAAACAGTACGTGAAAATTTACCAAAGATTATGAATGTAAACTGTATTTTAAATAGTCTAAGATCTTTTCTGATACTATCTTCTACTTAATCTACTTAATCGATTTTCTCAAAACCTATGGGGTCAAATCAAAATTTTATTTTACAATATCGACTCCAAAAATAAATATGTATTGATGTTGGGTTACTTAAATTAAGATTGTATGTAGAATATACCCATTATAAACAATGTAAAATGTTTCCTCGGCACGGTTATCCCAGTGAGGGAACATTATTATTTTATATATTTTTTAAAAAAACACTATGTACAAGTCCAAATAAATAAATAAACATGATGTAGATTCACTGGTTTCCCGCTTGTACATCGAGTTTTGTTACACCCTGTATACATATTTAGCGTGTCTTTTGACAGACTGTACGTCTGTTGAAACTGTGCAGTTTTCTGGCTATATTTTTCATCCTACACCAAAAGGTGTTACGCCATCAATTATAAAAAAATATTTAAAAAAACATATAAGCATTTTCTGGGTCTAGTTACCGTCACAAAAAATATTAAATACAGGACTTGTTCGAACTCCCTTAGGGGGCCATCCGAACAATGTGAACGATGTCTTGAACAGCGTTCCTCCACATTGTTTGTGTCTAGTGCGGGCGGGGAGATGGTGTTGGCCCGCCGGCGCGGGCTGGAGGCCTGCGAGGGGTGCGGGCTCCGGGGGCGCCGCGTCGGCCGGCAGCGGGAAGTCAAAGGCAGTCGGGGCCGGGCGGGCCGCCGCCCCCCGCCCGTTCAGGAAGTCGCGGATGTGCTGGACTATCAGGTCTATGGCCACTGGAAAAAACAAGTAAGCATACATCGAAGAGGTTCTATGACAATAACATGGAGGTATAATAAACTCAAATCGTCAACGAAAAATAATCATAGCGACAAAAAAGTAACACAATATTTGACATTGGCGGCCTCTGTAGCGTAATGGCTAAGATGCTAGACTCAAGATGCGGAGGTTCCCGTTCGATTTCCGGAGAGAACACAAAAATTAAGTGATTTTTCTCAAGCCTGGGTGTTTGTAACGTTGCTCCCCTCGGTAATTGGGCCTCCTGGCCTGTTGAGGTGGTTAAATAAATAAAATAAAATATCTGTTCTTTTTGTGGATTCCATATGCTCCACATAGGGAGCAGATATGGTATGATGATGATTTGTTTATATGAATTAGCCTTTCTTTTATGCGTGGTCCGGTTTCTAGGGCCATTGTATCACCTTCCATTATTTTCAATTCTCAACTAACAAAAGTTTCCAAAGAAATAATTTGTCTCTTTTCTGACACATTAAATCGTATTGCTTAGAAAGAGTAGATTAAGTGAGTGGATTTGGTAAAATTTTAGCATCACCCGGCAGCATTCCCTTATGACATGTCAAATTTTATAAATTAAATGTGGCTTTTATTCCCTGTGTCAAGAATTAAATAGAATTGTAAACTCTTTAAGTGACTTGGGAGCAAATACATCCATAATAGTAATAATGGACCCCACATTAAACTTCAAATTAAAGGAAAACAAAAAACAATCCTCTGCCGTTGTGGGCGACACTCCAACGCACAAAAAAATATAAAACTAACAATTACCGGCAGGTAAAACAGTTTGCGCAATGGCAAAATATAAAATCAGAGGCTCTCGGCAGATATTACAGTTTGCTGTTACCGACATTTAGGCAGTGTTGTACCGGCCTAGATTACAGGTTGCTGTTTTATCGGTCGGTAACCGCTAGTTGTATGTTTAGGAGTGTCGCTAATTTCAGAAGTGACTTTCCCCCTCAAAGTTGTCTCCATTATTTTATTTAACCTCAATGCTTGGGAGTGATTTCGGTTAGATCTTTCCGTGTTTTGCAGATCTTTTAATAATATTAAGTATGTATTCTCCAGCGACAGAGGGACCAGAGGGTACATTCAAATAAATAACACAATTTCATCATTTAGAATATTCTATTTTCAAAGTAAAGTACACAAATTATTATGCCCAAAGTTACAACCATAGATAATACACTTACAAAATTAAGTAAAAAACAGGATTCAGTAATTGCAACAATACACAAAAAGCGGGGTTATTAAGATTATTTTCATAAAATAGGTGACAGAAATGGATGGATTTAAAGGGGATGTTGTCATGGGATGTGATTCCACTTAATTAAATAATTACATATTTTCAAAAAATAGGGGAAATAAATTATGTTTTGTCGATTGTGAAGAATCAATCAATTACAATTTAGCAGATCAAAAAAAAATATTTTAAATGACGGAAACATTTGTTAAGACTTTTTTTTAAATGCATAGCTTATGGATAAACACAATCTTTTGCTATCAGAACATCATTTAAGCTCAATATAATTATAGACATTACAAAGATTATTTCTAAAATAAACAACATCAGATCTATTAAAAACAATGATAAAGAGGAAAGATTTAACACAGATAATATTTTTTAAATAGGCAAAGAAATTATTGATTTCATAAATTTTCATGACTCACCGAGTTAAAATTAAATATTATTTCAGCGGGTCCCTACATGTAGGTACTGTCAAATCTGAAAAAGGGCAATTTTCATTTTAGTGTTTTAAACTGTCAATTATATCCAAAATCTGTCCAACTTTATGTTTAAAGTTTCAATGCCACTAAAATGGTTTTATTTCTCAATATTTTTTTTAAAACACAAAAAAGATTCCACTAACCATGTTTTGTTTATCAGTGGATTTCTTTAGTTAGTCTTGGCATATAGAATCATCATAAATAAAAATAAAAAATGAGAAAAAAGATTTGATTTTAGCTGTGAAACTTAAATACTATATAAAGAATAAACATTAACATACATACATAGGTACATAGGCAATGAGAAGTGAATATTCAAAAGTATCACCTATTTACTATTTGAATTTAATAGATGCTCTTTGGTGGCCCTTTTTAAAAATTGCTATCTTACCAATGCTGATTATTTCCCTAGGTAGAGAATTGAAGATTCTGGGGGATCGCAACTGGTAATGATCTTTCGCCATAGTAATTATTGAATTTCAGGAATGATTAATTTTGCGCGTTTCTAACTTGCCGTGAATTATAAAGTTTTGGACTCTGAGCTTATAACCATCTCGGGAAAAAATACTCAAGATAAATCGATATTTAAACAGTTCATTTTACTGGTAGAACATTAGTCATTTTGAATAATAAATTCCTCTTTTCCTTTACAATTGTCACGATCTCTTTTGTTCGACCATTAATTTAAGCATTCTAACTTGGAGATTCAATGTGTTGTAGATGAGACTTAAAGGAGTTTCCCCAAATCAGAATGCCATATTAGAATAATACGCCTCCGCCAGAGATACGTAGATGAGCCATCCAGTATATTTTTAGGAAGAGATTTCTCATACAGTAAAGTCTTTCTAAATTTAGAAATATTACGTAAATTGGACAGTTTCAAACAATAAAACGAAAATCCCTTGTTTCAGATTCGACAGTATGCGTAGGGTCTGTCGATTTCATGTGACTAGTTCTGCAACATCATCTAATATTCTAATTTTAAAATTGACATAATCTTAAATATAAATGACGACACTAAACTATGATAATCCAGCAATAAAAGACAGTTAAAAAGAAAAATTGTGCGAGTAAGCGTGCGTATGAAAATATGTTGAATTATATGTGCGCAGTAATTTATTTTTTATCTATTTTATTTTAGTTAGTTATTGAAATTTTAAAAATAAGAACAGTAAAATATAAAATTTGTGAGGTAGAATCTAAAGGCACCTAAGTCATGTTTAGTGATTATAAAGTTTAAAAAAAAGATTGGGGCTGTATCTATTTTCATTACCCTAAATGCTTATTTTTAAAGGTAACGGATGGTGAAAAAGTATTTGTGCTTATAGATATAAAAAAAAATTGCATCATCAAGGTATCTTGTATACAGGATGTAACCAAAATTCTATGAACAAGCGGGAAAAGAAGTGGAATCTACGTAATATTTGGAGTCGATTTTGTAGAATAGTTTTTTTTTGATTTCACGCCCCTAGTTTTTAGAGAAAATGAGTATGAGGTTGATTTTTTTTGCAAATTGTTATCAAATAACATGTATTTGGTCCAAATAATACTATCCATACAGAAAACTAACATTTAAAATCAAAAATTTGAGCATTTTTACTTAATCTGCCATACTTATGAAAACTTTAGTGAGAAGAAATTTTTTTTCCAAGCTCAGATTAAAGTCAGAAAGAAATTTCACAATCGTCTCCAAATACGATGTAAGATTCACCAGTTTTTCGGGTTCGTACTAAGTTTTGTTACTCATTATAGATATAAAAATTAACAAGAATTCTATCAAAGAGTCCAAAATAAACCGTCGGTAGAAATAGTAGGATTTTTATCATTTTAACTTACTTTACATGGGCGGGAATAGGGGCGAAAACCACAGTAAATACTCTGATTGGTCCAAAATTTACATTGAATGAGTATTGTGTTATTTTCATAGGTTTATAAGGTTACTCCTGAATATATAAGAGAATGCTAAACTTCCGACATGTATCATCTCTTGTTATTAATTTCGCTATAAATAATTCACGTAAGAGACAATTTGTAGTAATTTTTTTTTTTTTAATCAAAGAACAGAACATGTAATTTGAAAATGGAAAATGGAATGTGAGAACAAAAGGAACAAAAAACGGTAAGGAATCCAATTTGATCTTTAATATTTATACTTGGTTATATGTAATACAAGTTTTATGCTAATCATCATCGTCAATCCTATTTATGGATTGTGGGCACATATGGATATGGATACCACAGTCTCCGCCGAGCTAAGTAATATTGGCATTTTTACAATAAACCAAATATATTATATATTTGGTGATCGGCTATCTTAATTTGGTCAGAAATAACTGCGCCAGAAAGTGGGAAACGGAGTTGTGGTGGAGCGGGACTCGAATTCTAGTTGTTGGAGACCACAAGTCGGTATTAGATTACTCACAATAATTTTAGGAAATTTTAAAGCACATTCTACTGCGGGGCCATCTATAGATTACATTAACAAAATAGGTAAGAAAGAAAACTAGAATTTATTACATTTAAATTATTCAAATACTTTTGACAGGGAGGAAATTCATTTTTTTTATAATCGATAAACAGCCCCTTAAATTAATACCACACATGCTTTTCTAGATTTTTTTCTTCCCATTTTATACAATACTACTACTTTCCCTTATACCGCAACCCATTGATGCACCTAGTGCAGTGTAACTCTCGATTATTTTTATTACATAAAGGTAAGATTGATACAGATGATCTTGATCATTTTTCTATGGTCGTAATATAATTTGACATTTTGTCTATGACTATTCACAATTAGACTTTCTATGGTATTCTATCACATTTAAAAAGATCAACCAAACATGAAAATATTTTATATTCCTCACTTAAATAACTACATTCTATAAGTAGTGTTATCTTTTGGGTCCACAATAAAATTTATTTGGTTTTTGAATATTTTCACTATTTTTTTATTTTATTTGCACACAGCTTTAAAAAATTCTCTCACGTGTGTCTGATAAAAAAAATTCTAATGGAAAAATTCATAACACTGAAATAATTATTTTAAAATGCTGTCTGAGTGGAAAATCGAAATAACTTAAACCCATTACAATTAGAAATAATATTGTTCCTAATAAAAAAAGAAAAGTGTGAATATATTTCTGTATGAGAAAAGATCGAAAGCTTTGTACCATAGCTAAAAATAAAAAGGTGTCTTTTGACAGAGAAAAAATTACTTTGATCAAATGCATCGCAAAACTGACAGTCGAAATTGTCTATGGGTTTAACAGAATCTTGTTCATTTTCTGTGGATATTGTGTATGGAAAATGCCAAATATATAATAGGGCAACTTGTTGACTCCATAATATTATATCATATCAATGCATAATAATATTAATACATCGTATAAATATAAATGAACTATTAACAGTGCAAACATCTTCGTCTCTGTTTAAAATTCAAACTTATTTTTTCTTAGTTATAAAATCTTATTCCTGCAATTTCAAATCACACGATAAAAAATAATGCATCGCTTGAATAATGTTGCAACTGACAAAAAATATTTTTTGTGAATATGTTGCATTTGTCTATACCTCGAAAAATAACAGTTAGTCCCAAGTGAAAATTCGCCATCTTGGCTGCTTGGGCTAAGGAAGTTTCAATAATAATAATCATTATGGGTGTTTTAGTTATTTAAAATGATCACAAAAGTAAAATATTATAATAAATATCGATTGGAAATCGTACCTTGTGCTGTTTATCACATTTTATGAAACAAGATTTAAGCGTAAGCCTTGCAGCAGTCCATTCCAACTACCAACAACCCTATTGGCTAAAAAATGGCTAGAAATTATTAACTTTAGTAACTTAGTAACTTTATGTAGCAAAATTACAAGCCGAAAAATGAAGATTTTAACTTAGTACAATTTTATCCATTGTTTGATTCAGGTATCTACAACTTTTATTACTGGCAACACTGACTGAGTGACTGACACTTGACAAAATGGCGAAAATTAAGATATTTCTTCAATTTGTAATAATTTTTTTTACAGAATAATAGTGGAAATGTAATAAAGTAATGAATGAAGTTAGCGATTTTACATATCCCGAATTTGAAAAAGGTCTTGTGGTATTTCTTCAATTGTTTAAAGAGAATATTATGTTAATAAAAATGTATACAACCACTCACTGCTATTCTATGTCAACCATTTTGGAGGCGTAACCCATCTCTTCGTTGGGACAAACACAACCAAACCAATATGGAAATACCACTACAAAACGCTTTTTACCATAGCAGATACACAAAATACAGAGTAGTGAAGGTGTATAGTTGTGTTTGTCCTGATGAAGAGACAGGTGACGTCTCAAAGCCAGTAGACATAGAAAAGTCAGTGAGTCATATACAAATTATTACTGACATAATTTAAAAAAATTAATGCTTTAAGAGGCTTTAAATCTAGTAAACTTTACTGGCAACACTGTTTGAGCGATACACTTTACATAATGGTAAAAAATGATTACGGTATTCCTCCACTACGGGGCACGACGCTAGCGCGGCGTGGCGGGCCAGCGCTATCGGCTCAGCGCGTCCTCGGAGCGGCGGCGGGGGGGGGCGCGGGGGGCGCGTGGGGGCTCGGGGCCGCTCTTTCTGCTCCACGATGTCGGCGATGTGGTGCACGATTAGGTCAATAGCGACTGCAACAAGCAACCAGGGGTTGGGCTGGGTTCTGTATTCAGCGGGTATTCAGATGTTATGTTGCATTTTTCCGTATAACCAAGGAGGTTCAAATTATTAAGGAAAATTAATCATAATGAGAAAGGAATCACCTAACAATTTTTTTGAATTTAATGTCTGTTCTTTTGTTTATAAGAATTTGCCTCCCTTTGTGTGCCAAGGCCATTGTTTTGAAGTCATTACTTTTCTTAAATTACATTACATTAAAATAATAAAATACACCGATAAAAAATAATAACCACGATACAATCGCTACGGCAATTATTTATATATCGTAACTAACAAACAGAAATCATTTATTATCTCTTTTATGTAATATTTCCGGCTCGTAGCAAAGTGGTGGTGAGGTCGCAGGTTCGATTCCCGTAGGGGGTCAACATGAAACATTTATTAACATGTGATTTTTATGTGTGATACACAATATTATCCTACAAGCATGATACAAACAAAATACAATTTATTGCATATAACATGTTAGGATGATAAAAATATTTTTTTTATTGGTAATATGTAATGGACAAACTTTATGCATATTTTTGCATGGACATATGAGTCATCCATTTCCAAAATTAAACTTGTTCAATTTTCATGAAAAGTAAACTGAATTGCAAAGTTCTAAGCTTATTTTTCAGTCATTAAACAAATACTCTTAGGCCCGGTTCCCACTGCGCCTGACGCTGGACCGGAAGCTGTTCACTTTACGCCGGATCCGGCATTTTTACCGAGAGTTTTGTCTCTGCGAAGCTCCAGCAGAATACCCAGACCGGACTAATGTGAACGAGTTTAGTATCTATGTCCCCCGCTCGCCCTGGCCTTGCTACCCAGCTCCCCTCGCGTCATTTCGGCTTGATCTGTTACTCCATGTATATTATACAGGGTTAATTTTTACAGTAAAAAAAAAAACCCCTGAATTCAGTATCGTTAATAGAACCCATTTCAATAAAAAACCATGTAATTTTTACTTTTTACTACTACTACTAACTTTCCCTTATCCCGCACCCAATGGTGCATAGGGCACTGCATTGGTACACCAAGTGCAGTGTATCTTGATCATTTTATTACATGAAGGCAAGATGATCAGTCTTACGCTTATGTACCAGTCCAAGGTATCACACATGAAATATATTAATATGAAATCTCATGGTAAAATAAATATTTCATGTTGACCCCCTTACGGGAATCGAACCCGCGACCTCAGGCACGGTAGCTAAAATGCGCTACCACTATGCTACGAGGCGGACAATTTATTTTTAATAATTTTTAATAAATTGTCCCCCCTCATTATTTATTTTTATTTACTAGTAATTTTTACAAAATTACGCACACCCCTACTCACAGCTGGTCATCTGAGTTTATGCGCGGCGCATAAGGGTAAGTGCGACAGAGAGGGGGGGGCGGACGTACGCTCCGCCTAGGGTGACCAAGTCTTCTAATGTTTCTGTGGAATCATTTGGGTGCAACTTTTCTTTTTTTTTTATTTGAGAAAGTACATGTTTTTTTTATTGAAATGGGGTTCTATTAACGATACTGAATTCAGGGTTTTTTTTGTTAAATGACTAAAAATTAACCCTTATAATTGATGAAAAAAAATATATAATTTTTTCCAATTGTATTACTAGATCCTAATGTATTTTAAAATTTGAAATGTGTTATAACTTTTTCGAAGCATTTTGGCTGACAACAAGTCTGGAATATAATATTCCAACTAAATTTCAAAAGCTGGCTATCGGTGGAGCCTTGAAGCCGATAAGTAATAAACAGATTCAAGATAGTAAATGTCTGAAGGAATTTCCTGTTACTCATTACAGTGGCTATTGACCTGCAACAGATGTAGACAGAACTTAAAGACCAAAAATATTCTGCACCAAGTCATACGGGCGACGGTTTGCCACATATTCTGAAGCAGTCGGGGTGCTCCAAATGTATGTGGACACAGAGATAAATGAAAATGCGAGACTTTCGCCGTCTTTGTGGCTATAAAACAAGGCCAAAATTAACCTGTACTAGGAGTTAACGTAAAGTTCACAAATTACATTTTACCCTACTAATATACGACAGAATTTGTAAACAGGACAAATTCTAAACGCAAAAACGGCAGAAAACGGATAATGCATTTTTCTGGGCTGTATATGGCACTTTTCTGGGCTTACAAATTGCATTACCCATCTTCTGATGTATGGTCTTATGTGTGATAAAGAGCGGGGAGCATCGTGGCATAAAACTGCAGAACACTAACTGTTTTGAATAAAGAACGATCATCATTTAATGTGTGCAGGTATTTATTGATTGTCAAAAAGTGGATGAACCTAGGATTTGGTTGTCATTGGATTTTCAAAAGTGGATTGTCAAAATGATTGATTGTCAAACAGTGAATATTGATTGTCAAAAAAACATGTCAACAGTTGATTGGATTTGTATTATTGCAAAAAGTGGATTGATTGTCAAAGATTGATCTGTCAAAAAATGTTCTTAAGTGTTGCTTTTTTGATGTTAAAAAAGTTTAAATTATGCCAGTAAAATAAAGAAAATGGATACACCATTTTTAAATATTGCAGTTTTCTTTCTAAATAAATTATTATTGACCAAATATCAGATGAAATTGTAAGTTAAAAAATAGAAGGCTAACTCACCAGTATTATCCGCTCCCCTTGGTATGATTACGTCAGCAAATTTCTTAGTCTGAAAGCATAATTTAAAAACCCATCACATTTGTGCATAGGCACAATTCTTTTTTCAGATGATTTACGGATAAATCCATTAGGATAATTAACATGAATGGGGCATAATTCAGATGGTGAAATAATGTATCAGTTTTTCAGCTTCCTGGACGTCTACTGCTGGCAATCCGTCGGCAGTTTGCGTTGAAACTACGGGACGTGGACCTGACTTGGGAGGATGCACAGAAACTGGTGGATAGTCGCTTAGTTTGGAGGCAATTTGTGGGGCAACAACAGAAAGGAACAATTTCAAAAACACTCTGGCTTGAGAAAAATCACTTTTGATTGTTGAATTCTCACCGGTGATTGAACACGGAACCTCCGTATCGTGAGTCCAGGGTCTTGAAGAAAGTAAATAATAGTAACATAATCTCCGTTATGTTTTATTTTATAATTATTTCCCTTTTTCTTCTTCTTGTATAAATATATCAATATCTTGTATTTTTTAAATTATCTTTTTCTCTTTTGCCTCGTGCATGCTGCTTGAAAGAGTGTGAACACATTCACATTGACTTTCACAGTATACCCACAAACAGGCTATGCCTTGGTGGGATTTTTGTTTATTTTTTTCTAATGTATATGTGATTTTATGTATTTTTTGTAAAAAAAAAAAATTCTTTTGAAAATACATTTAAAAAAATATATATATTAAAAAAATGAAACTCACGGGTGAGCAGAATTCTTCAAAGGCGGGTTTGACAAAGTTCATTGTACTGGTTAAGGACTTGCTCCAGGTCCCTACCCCTTTCTATAATATCTCGAGGAACTGTGAAAAAAATAGACATTTAATTAATTTGGGGAATAACCCTACTTTATACGGGGCAGAACACTGCACAGGGGCCGTAGTACAGACACATCTTTTCAATTTCCAGTATGCAACATCGCTAACTTCATTCAGTACTTTGGTACATTCATGACTTTTACAATTGTATTTTTCATATATATATGTCATATCTCTGTCTGTCATAATAACTATTTTTAATTTTTTAAGCTGAAAAATGCAATTAAAAAAAATCATTAAGTCCTCTGTTTACTGCAAAATACACGATGTTTGTATGAAATTTCTGAAACATGCAGTATAAAAAATATTTTTAAGTAATCCATCAAGTAATGTCAATAAAAAATGTAAATCAAAATGTTATTGAATAGGTATTTTTTAAATTGTTGTTAGTAAAACTATTACATCCTTTCTGAACTGAGTCTCTGTGACATGAAAAACATCTCTCCAAATACGACGTAGATTCACCAGTTTCCCGTTTGTACATCGAGTTTTGTTACACCCTGTATACATCTATATATGAGGCATATAACAACAAAGGTGGATGTGTCCACCTGCAGTCGAAAATGAGTTAAATATGCAGTTTTGTTTGGAAAGTTATGTATTTTCTCCATAGATTATTTGTTTGTCTAAAAAACGGCATTAATCCATTTAATTTTAGATTTAAAGTTTTGTTGTTGAAACAAAAACGGCACTGTCCAATACAAAAACAGCAGAATTGCAAAACTAAACAAATGTTTTTTCGTGATTGCCAACAATTGAAGAAAGTGGACACTTCCGCCTTTGTTGTTATATGCCTCATATTTATAATGACACTGGTCGCGAGAGAGTTAAATTTGTAAAAAAAATGAGCGATTACCTCTTCTGGCTAGCCGAGTATCAGAATCGGTGTCAACAAAGAGTTTCATGTGAAATAATTCCCTGATTTTGGGAAAGTAGAAGACGAGAATTCCTTCCAACAGAACCACATCAGCGGGATAGATTGTCGTGCATTGGTCTGGTACACTAGAAAAGAAAATGATATCAACAAAGTTAAAAACAAATATTAATTTTTAATAATCAGCTGCGGGAGGTTCCGATGCCTTGCAGGAAACCCGCTTGCACAGCGCGGGTGTAAACTGTGCGCCTCTCGATTTAAGCTTAGACTATGATGTTCTCTGCCTAATCTATACATGATGTTTGTGTGAAAGCACTAAAATAAAGTTAAACGATTTAAATTGTATTTATTTCATTTTATATCCCCTACAGAGATGAGGTAGAATTCTTTCAAATTCAGGAATATGGATATTCGAGCATTTACAGGGCTCATGACCTGTCATTGGCTGGTTTAAGTGGCCACTTTATATAGATACTACAACATTCCCCATTCCGCTTGTTAGCGAATATCCACACCAGGTAACATTTTTGATTTTGTATATATGTTACGAATCGAGAATCATCCACCAGCGCTAGGGTGTTCCAGATTTTACAAATTGAGTATTATTTTTAAAAAATTGAAAAACTTTGAGGCCTTGTCGGCACGAGTTAAAATCATTGTACACATATGAAATTTCGTATGTAAATAGGCCATAGTAATTGTAAAAAAGATAGAGGGTATGCGTTTTCAAAATCGAAAAAAAAATTTTTTTGGTCCCATACTATATTTTGTTTTCACCCTGCTAGGGTGTCCCTTATTTTTCAACTTGATTTTTTTTTGCTATATAGCACTTGTTCAGAAAATTTCAGTTCATTTGGAGTACAGTAACCCGTGCCGACTTGCATCGGAACATGTTCATACAACATGAAGGGAATTTCTCTAATTTTGAAAAACTTTGAGGCCCTGTCAGCACGAGTTAAAATCATTGTACACATATAAAATTACGTATCTGAATAGGCCATAGTAATTTGCAAAAAAGATAGAGGGTAAGCGTTTTCAAAATCAAAAAAAAATTTTTTTGGTCATATTTGAGACACTCTAACCAGCGCGTTAATAGCTCCATCTATGCATTTATATTGAAGTTAAGTATTTATTAGCAAATTACTTCATTTTTGTAATTAAGACTCTGACCGAGTTAAATGAATTACTCGTAATCGCCTGCATTGCTTTTGTATGAAAATAATGTACGACAGTATAGTACAATGAAGGAAATCTTATGAAATTTGTATGTAGTTTATCTTAGGGTTGAGGTTGCTTCCAGTTGTGGAAATATTGTCGAAGGCGTCCGGGTGGTCGAAGTTGAACTGGCCGCGGTCGGCGCGGGCCTTCTCGGCCGGGCTCAGCTGGCGGTAGAAGGCGTCCTGGCTCACGCACACCACCTGCCGCTCCGTGTGGTCCATGTCCACCTGGCCCAGCTTCTCCATTATCTTCTTGCACACTGTGGACTGGAGACAGACAACTTGTTAGAAATGATAATGAAATCACACACTTGTTTTAACACTAGTTTATTTACTCGTAATATATGAACATGCTTTCACGGTAGTTGACAATACACTGGTCGGTCATGCAGAGTGCATGCAGTGCAATCTACTGGGTAGGTACTTTTCCAGCATTTTGCACACAACTATTACGCTCCTATACGCATAACTTGCGAATTATGGTGTAAATACACAGCAGCAAGCCGGAATTCATTTATTTATTTATTTATCATTTCATTACATTAATATTTTTTGCAGTTTGGAATGTTTATATTTCAGTTCTTTAGGTCTAACCCCGTGTTGAACTGAAATAGTACATGTATATATTATTTTTGAAAATTTTAACATATTAATAATTTAAAAAATAACAATAGTAATAAAACTAAATTAAATTAATTCAATGACAGGGAACACAAATATATAATAAAAATAAATAATAAGAAAAACAATAAGCTGAACAAAAGTAAACAATAGACATAAAAATACATAAACATAAGTAAATACATTGAAATTTTCCTATAAAATGCTTCTCTTAATCAAGATTGTACTTTAAATAGATCTGCCACCTCTTCCCTACTCCCATGCATCAGCCAATCATGTATATTTCTCTTAAATGTATTTAAATTTTTGGATGTCTTTATGTTTATTGGCAATATATGCAATAAGAGTGCAGTATAATAACGTCTTTAGAATACTCAACAGCTTCCGGTATGTTTGCTATCTCAGGAATAAACTCCGTTGAAGCCATCGGAGCGCTTTAATGTGGCCAACTTCAAGAGTCGGCTGTTTGGGTGCAGGAGTGGAATGGTTCAAGCCTCGCTGCTGTACGCGGATGGCCCGCTCTTGAAGCATTAATAGAAAATTCTAAATTTTTGACCACCTTGAGTTCTTTCATTTTCTATATGCATTATGCATCGTTTGATGCGAAATAAATTATGATTATTATTATTATGTGAAATTCACCAAATTTGAACACTCATGTAGAGGAATGGATTAGTATTGCAAATGAAATCTTAATAGCCCGCTCCGCACTGCGAATCCGCACCATCGGTTTTCCATCATAAATCCATTTCTGTCCCCATAATGAAGCATATCGTCACCTCAGTGGTAAAGCGCTACTACTTTCCCTTATCCGCATCCAATGGTGCATAGGGCACTGCATTGGTACACCAAGGTATCACACATGAGGTAAAACACTACTACTACTACTTTCCCTTATTCGCACCCAATGGTGAATAGGGCACTGCATTGCAGTGCATGCAATCTTGCATGCAAGTTCATGCATGCGAGGTAAAACACAATACGTCAAAAATGTTAGTTTTGAGATAAGTGCACTTTTGTGCATGGATTGTCGTTTAAAATCGATTATTGTGGAAATTATTTAAGAAAATCGATAAATATGTTACGATCTGACTTATATTTCATTCGTTTTTAATTATTTATTTTCGAAAATGCCATTGCAACAATATAATATGTCAGCACTCATGAGAATATTATTTAATATCACCTGTTTTTGCTCTGTCAAGAATACGATAAGTTTATCAAACACTCAGCTTGATTTCGTAATTTTAGTAACTTAATTAATGCCAAGAACCAGTAATGAAAAGAATTTTCATAATCCGTTATTTTGATAAAAATGAGAACATTTTAATTAGTTCCCGGTACTAAAGTTATGCGCAGTAAACGCTGCAGCATTTATTTCAAGGACTTGTCATGTTTCATTATTATTACAATCAATAACGACACGTATTTATCTACGAGATTATTTATTTAAGTAACAGGAAAATTAAATACGGATATGAAATTATCTCCGTCGCACTACAAATTGCTATTTTAGGATTTTTAACCTAAATAAGCGATTTTCTTACCTTCCCGCTTGCTGTCCCTCCGGCAACGCCGATCAGGAATGGAGTTTTTCCTTCCATTCCGTTCATTTTCACACTAACTTTTCTGTGTCCGTTAGTTAATTCGACGCCATTAACAACACCTTCTGCCATTTAAATGAAAATGTGAAAACTTTTTAACTTGAGGAAATTTTCGCGAAAAGTCACTTTAGTCACTGGCAAATGTCATAGATTGTCAATGAATGGGGAACGGCGGGGAACAGATAACCATAGACAAAAGATTTCATTATTGTAAATATTATTTTTCTTTTATTTTTGGCTTTTCACCGCACTATAGGGTGTACTAGCCAGCGTCGAGTTGTATTATTCTATTTACATGTTTGGGTATTTACAAGTATTGTGTTAGTATTATATAAAAAAAACTGTAACCATAATGCACAAAATTCACAACTTTAAACCATTAATTAGTAAATATTTACCAAAGGTTTTATATTGTACAAGTTATAGTCTTATTCAAAATAATAAAATTGATAAGAAGCACTCATCACCCAACTTAATAATTAAAATAAAATCGAGTATTCAATAATTAAATATGAAAATTAAATAATTAATTTAAATTAGATCAGTACAAATTTTATGTGTCAGGTACAAATCATTTTTGACACAAAAATTTCAAGCAAATTTTTATTGATGAGGGCTTTTAATTGTACTGATAATATTTTTTTAGGGCCTAGAAATGTTTTCGTAGGAGTAGAAGTACCTATCCGAATATTTCGTATTTTTCATATAATATTTCGTAATACAATCAAAGGGAAGGATCTAAGTACCTTTACTCAAATTATCAGTTTAATATTAATTTAATAAATCGACAAAAAACTTTTCACCGTATGTATTCATAAGTAGTTACAAAAAAAGCATAAAACAAACTATAAAAATTTAATATGTACCCAGGTTGCAAGAAAAGAACATCGCGGTATTTAAAAATAATGCATGACTTTGAGAAAATTCTAGTAACGAAAAGTTAAAATCTTCTAAAAGATTCTAATTTACAAGAATTTTTAAAATCTCTTTTTTATTGTTTTTTTTACATTATTCACGTGCGTCGACGTCATGCGTCATTAGAATAGATTTCTAATAGATTTGTAGGCACCTACTTAATTTTATCAGGTAATTTACGCAAAAGTACCTACTGACAAAGGATATTATTGTAGATGAAGTTTGAATAGTTTTTAATATTAATTCACAAAGGGAAAAAAAGTGCATCGAGTTTGATTTTTTGTGCCTTGTATACACGGACACGGTGCACAAAAGCGGGCTTTTTTGCTGTAATATCTTGGAAAATGCAGTACATGGTAAATGGACGCCATCAATTTGAAATCAAGTCCGCTCGGGTAAGTGCAAATTTTAACTCTTCCATAACCACGTTTTTAAAATAGGTAACTATAAATCAGGTCGCGGGTTCGTCTATGACTATGAAATATTTATTTGAATGTGATTTTTACATATAAATATTTCATAATATGTACCTTGGACTGGCCCTGAAGCGTAAGACTGATCATCTTGCCTTCGAGTAACAAATTATCAAGATTCACTGGGCTTGGTGTACCAATGCAGTGCCCTATGCACCAATTCTGTGCCGATAGGGGAGAGTAGTAGTAGCAGTAGTGGTATTATTAAAAATCAGCGTTGTTTTATTGTTTCGATTATTGATTTTTGCTTCACTGCTTAAGACTGCTCCTGAGGGCAGCATTCAAGATTATGGTGTTTTTTTGAAAAAAAATATAACACATCTAACTATGTATTTCCTAAGGAATCACGTCAATCGATATTTGTATACGTAAATGAAATAAGCCATCAAATTAAAAAAACATACATTATAAAATAAAAACATTTTAAAAATGATAAAAATAAATAAATTATGGTATATTATTTATTTATTTGACTAACCATCTAAACAGGCCAAAATAAATTATTTTTAAACAAGACGATGCAAACACTCTTCGAAACTGCAATTGTGACGCGTATGTGACGGTAATCGGTAAATTATTAAGGATATTTTACCGATTAACGTCATTATTTTATGCCTCACAACTGCCATATGTATAAGTATCTATATTTCGAAACGTTGGTGATCGCAGTTCTTGTAGATGAATGGTAAAAAATAAAGAGAAAATCATAGTGCATTCCAGGGAGAAATCTAGGGACTACGGTTGTACGGACGATCGGCTGTGAGCCACGTGACCACGCTTCCCCTTAAAATGTGTCCCCACTTGCATTGTAGATATTTGGACAATTTTGTAAGGCGATTTTTGCATACGCTCCTTGCGAAGAGAGGGTTTTGTTAACAGTCATTTGACGGCTTAGCTTATTCCACAGGTGAACTGCGTGGGAAGCATTGATTGTTTTTAGTACTTCGTCAGCTTTTCGCACGGTGAAAAACCTCTTCCATTTAAAATAATCCAGTGCGTAAAATGTCGACTTTGAATATATACGCGAAAACCTGAAATAATAAACAAATAACATTAAAAAATACAAAATTTACGTGGGCACTCTATAACAGGTTATTTATTTATTTTATATTTAATGTATGCACACAGAGCTACGAAGGTATAAGTAATAAATGGATATTAATATTTCATGGCGATTTAAAAAAATATATTTAACCACCTCAACAGGCCAGGAAGCCAATTACAGAGGGGAACAACGTCACAAAAACCCAGGCTTGAGAAAAAACACTTTTTGTTTTTGTGTTCTCACCGGGAATCGAACCCGCAACCTACGTATCGTGAGTCCAGCGTCTTAGCCATTACGCTACGGAGGCCGCCATATATACAGGGTGTCCCGTAAGTCGTGGACCCACGGAATGTTGGTGATAGAGGGGGTTATTATGTATCCAGAACACTATTTTTTTTTACCTAGGTCTGATTTTTTTTGACCCTTGGTCAAGTAGTTCTAGAGATATGATTTTTTAAAAATATTTCTCAAATTTCTGTTCTGTTTTCTGTTTCTGTTATTTCTGTTACACAAAATGTATTATTATTATTTTTTGCTGATACTAAACTAACTAACTAACCATCACGCCATTTCTCCGTAGGGGTAGGCAGAGAGGAAAGAACGCCATACCACTCTGTCCTGACAGACTTCCTTTGCTTCCTCTACATTCATACATCTTCTCAAGCACATACGCCGATTATTCCGACTTTCTCACATGACCACTTTGCACATACTGTTGAAATGCGATCTATGTGTGGTTAGACTATGTATGATAGGTGTACAAATGTCCAAAATTAGAGCAGAGTGCAAGGCTGAGATAAAGCATTATCGACAAAAATTAAGAAAGGGCTTTTACGATGGTTTGGTCATTGTGGAGCGAATGAGTGGATGAAAGAACGGCTAAAAGAAGTTTAAATGCAAGTGTGTGCCTAGATGTAGAAGCCGAGGAAGGCCGAGAAAGACATGGCATGACCAAGTACGACAAAGTACTTGAAAGTGGACATGTGAAAAAGTCGGAATAATCGGCGTATGTGCATGAGAAGATGTATGAATGTAGTGGAAGCAAAAGAAGTATGTCAGGACAGAGTGGTATGGCGTTTTATCGTGATGGTTAGTTAGTTAGTTAATAAATTAGCTATTTAAAAGCAATCCTTTATTAATCCATTATTAGTGAGGCGGCTGCTTAAGTATCTTCGTCTTGCGGCGTCGTTTAGAGTGTGTTCGTGAGTAAGAAATCGATCAGCCCCGTGTCATATCCTTACCTGCACACCTGTTCCGTGTCATGTACCTAGTATAATTCACTTTACAGACTTTCCGCAACACCCTCGTGATAGCCCCTGGACCATTGTGCCCCCAGTCATTAGGCACATAGCTTGACATTAACTCTCTGGAAATAATAAACAAAGACAGAAAAATAAAATGGACTCGTTAATGAGGGAATCCACTGTTTTCTAAAGTAATTTTTTTCTATAAACTTACTATTTAACTAAACAAAAAAAATATAAATAATATTGATGAAGATACGATTTTTTTAAAGTTGCACATTTCAAATTACCGCGCTAAATACCATTATGTACTATCTGCGTCATTTTTGCAGGAGTGACGTCATAAAACGAGTTGTTTAAGGCCATGGTATTTCTCCAGCCAGTAACAAAACTGTCAAAAATCTATGCAAACTGACGCGGGAAGCACCGATAAATATTACCGTCGACTCAACTGTCATAATAAGTTAACAGCGGTTCTGGAGAGACTGAATGGCGGCCATCTTTTTTGCAATAGAAGCTTGTATGTAGATTGTGTTCCATATTAAAATGCCATGGAACGCGGCTACGGGGGTTTAAAAACGGAAACCGGAAACACTACACTTAGATACAAGGAGTGACGTCATTGTTTAAGATTTTGAAATGAATGCTGTTTTCAACATTTTTTATTAATTTTTGCGTGCGTTTTTGGGATATTTCATCCCACTTCAAAATTTTTAAATATTCGCGTCTACACGAAAGCATTTTTAAAATTCAATTCCGGCTAGCAGTGGATTTCCTCATTGTCGGCTCGGGGTTTTCCAGCGAGGAATGCGTTAAAAATCTAAATTTATGTATAGGTCGCGAGTCGCGTCATGTAAAAAGAACGCTGGCGGTTAAGGCTTGATCTTCAAATTTCTATCCATAAATTCGTCACATTTTTTAGGGAAAATTACTATCACATGTCTCTAAGCATAAAATTTTTAGTGCGTCAAATATCCGTACGTAATTTTTAGTACATAAACTTTGAACCAATCAGGCCATGCGATTTTACGCACACATTTAAATAACTTCATATTGCACATATTCGGTCTTAATTGGTACGCGGGGTGGGCGTGTCACATGCGCAAACACACCCCTTCCACTTTCTTCCAGCGTTCTTTTTACATGACGCGACCTGTGCTGAGAAAAATGAGATGTAGATGTCAAATAAAAACAAGTTCATTCCAACACAAAATGCACATAGCACACGCCAAACCCAGAATTTACAAGTAAATTCTTATAAAGCTTCTAAAATCTTTAATACCTACGCTAAAATTTGAGCGGAAGGATAAAACATGCAAATACCAATTTAAATACGTGTACACTAACTATTTAAGGAACTTGGGAATCTTTGAATCAGAGGCCTTATAAAGTTCGTAACTAATTATGTTTATTATTATTATTGATAATTTATGTAGCGCCGTTTTTCGTATAAATATATGGTATGCTCAAGAGCATTGGTTGGTTTATTCTGGTTTAGAGTAATTTAGATATTATTGATATCCCAACAGAGACAGAGAAACTCTGGAAACGAATGTTTCATTCGTATTAATTTTATATCCCTACAGAGATGAGGTAGAATTTTTACAAATTCAGGAATATGGATATTCAAGCGTTTACAGGTCTTATGACCTGTCATTGGCTGGGTTAAGTGGCCACTTTATGTACTACACGCATTCCCCATTTCCGCTTATTATAGCGAATATCCAAACCAGGTAAAAAAACAATATTTTTGTATCTTATGTTACGAATCGAGAATCATCCAGCAGCGCGTTAAAAGCTCCATCTATGCATTGAAGAAGTTAAGTATTTATTAGTAAATAACTTTTTTTTCGTAATTAAGACTCTGAACGAGTTCACCTACAAAAAACAGTGAAGTCCATTATATTTATTTTAATTTATCACTAGAGATTGTAATTTTCACAATACATATTGATTTGTACTTAGTTATTTTAAAATTCTAGTGTCAATGTTCATAATATAGGTATGTCCATATTTCTTAAATTTTTATTCTTTTATTTATAAATTTATTCCATTAACTTCTGTATTTAAAATGAAGTTAATTTTTACTATATCTGGTTATCTAGGTGATGCATATGGGTATTTTTTTCAAAGCCTTGTGGCTGTGTAATATGCTGGAACCTCATTTTGAAAACACCCAAATTTTAAAAGCTGGCCCTAGGTGGGCTCTTAAAATGTAGTATCTTATCGCGGTTTTTCACAAAATGGTGCTTAGTGAATTTTCAATACGACAGCATGCAATAAAAATAATAACAAACCTGAGACACGATTCAACCAATCGGTGACCATTTCCTTCTCGAGCAAAAATTTAACACAGCATTATTTACTGTGGTGTTTTGATTGTTTCCCGGCGTAATTTGTCTCCAGATCTTCAAACGACTTCAAAACTACGAAATCTAAATCCATATATAGGTTCCACCAAACTTCCACAGCGTGAGTAACCTCACGACATCGCTAGTATGCTCCACCAAGTATTCTGATCGCTTCAAAACATCACTTTTGAACCATTTTTCCAACGGAGTCTCGCGAAAGTAATCTTGGAGATTTAATGTCCTTACGTACACATTTTTGTAATTTAATAGCTGTTTTAAAACTCTGCAATCAGGTCTCGTGCAAGAATCTTCAGGAAGGCTTAGTGGCACAGTGAATAGTAGAAACACTTTAGAATTTGGGTTCAGTCTCGCTGCTGACTCTACAGCACATGCTTGCCGAGCAGTTATTGTCATCACCAAATCTTTCAAGTTTGGTTTAGAAGTTTCGATAAAGAATATTGACTTTCCATCACTCGGCAAAGTGCTAGGATCGTCGTAGATATCAGGTACCTTAACATTGTATTCATTCGATGTAAAATATAATATATCAAACTGCCCCCTCTTGTATTGCTACATATGAATGTTTACTGTATAGCGTTAAGCACAACCCTAGCAAAACTACCAACACGAGAATTAGTACTGTGTACTTGTTAGAAATCATTTTATGGATCACTGTATAAAATTTTATTTTTAAGACGCATATTACACTGGATCAAAATTTAATTTTTACCCTCAAATCTCAAATGTATTCTAGTAACTACGTAACTAGTAATATACCACAGATGGCACAGATGAATATACTTGTCAAACAAAAGCTCACGTTACTATCTACTACATAGGTACTATAAAAAATCACAGTCGGTACTTAATAGAAGGGTTATTTTTTACAAAAACAACGTACCTAAGTATCTTAAAACGTTTTATTAACATTATGTCGAATTTTTAATTGAATTTTTTACCACGCATAGAAAACATTTGAAGAAAATATTTCTACTCCTTTTTTTTATTTATTATTAATTTCAAATCAGCAACTTTCCACTAAAGAGAATTAGCTAGTTATTTCGTTTTGTTTAAATTTCTGACAACGCGGATAACCTTTTGGTTTAGTGACAGTGAATTTCAAACTGTGGAATTTATTCATTTTTAACAATGTTATTCTCTGATTTTTAATAAATATTATTTTTGTTTATTATTATCAGGAGGTCCAATTACAAAGGGGAATAACGTCACAAACACCCAGGCTTGAGAAAAATAACTTTATTTTCTCATCGGGAATCGAAACCGGAACCTCTGTATCGTGAGCCCAGCGTGTTAGCCATTACGCTACGGAGGCCGCCATTGTTTTTTATTCGAAAAATAGTAGTTTTCAATTTTCCTATAGTTAAAAAATGGATCCCTAAAGATAACAAAAATATTTCATGCAACAAACCAGACAGTTAAAGTAATATTTCTATGATTTTAAATTCATATTTTATTAAATGTTAGTGCTAGGTATAATACTCGTACTTACCTACCAACAGTTCAAGAATCAAATTATTTTTATGACATTTGAAAAAGTTTCGAATGTCAAAAACAGGTCTATGATGTCAAATTAATGATCAACAGATATTTTATGTGTATTGGTCATTATTTCAAAAGGGTATCTTTTTCAAAACAAAGCCACATCAGTAAAATTTACTGAAATATAGTAGGTTAATTATGGCGTTGTCGAAAAAAAATTCTCATATGGATACTAATGACATGTGAATTGGTTGTATTGGCGATATTATACATGAACACATATCATCAACGTGCCTTAGTACAAGTATCCTACCAAATGAACTCAGATAACATCATTTGTAAATGGATTGAATGCTACGTCGAAATTCCTAAACTCAGCAGTTTACCAGCTGTTGGAAATTTCATTTTCTTTATAGAAACCTCGAAAAAGATTGAAGAACGAGCGGTGGTAACAATATCCACTCGGCAAGCGTGTTCCGTGGAGTCTGCGGCCAAACATAATCCAGAATCAATCGTGTATTTACTGTTCACTGCACCACTGTATCTTCCAAATCAATATTGTAAAAGCGTCGACTGCAGTATCGTGCGAGAATTACTGAAGTATAAAAATGTTTTCATGAGAACCTTGGACATTGACGATTACGTGCGTGGAACTCCCTTGGAAGAATGGTACCGATCAGGTGAGCTAGGGAGGTCTAATTACATAGTGGAACATACCACCGATGCATTGAGATACCTCACCTTGTGGAAGTTTGGTGGAACCTACCTGGATCTGGATATTCTAGTTCTGAAGTCGTTGGAAGACTTGGAACCCAATTTTGGTGGAAGCCAGTCCGATGATTTTTTAAACAGCGGTGTTTTGAACCTTAACCAAACTGGCTATGGTCACGATTTGGCCGAACTTTGCTTGAGGTTTGTATATTTTAAATATTGTTTAGATTGTTGTCAACATACGGGCTGTTTGTGTGTGCGTGCGTGGAGGTCTTAAATTATATCCCATCCCTCGACTCAATTGTAGGGATGGGATGGTCTTTGGATAGGTATTGTGATAAGGTACGGCAGGGGACGTATGAAATAGTGTCTGCCAGATAGGATGATAGGATGATAGTGTGAGATACACACATGCGTTCTGTCCCCTCCCCTCTTTTCCCTAATCCCCCCTCCATTGAGACCCTGACCGCGGATGCACGGGTGGATGTCTGGGATGGGGGGCCTGGCGAGGCGGGATACCGGTCTCCACACGGGTGGTTGTAATTACTAATAAATAATGATCGGGGTAGAAACTAACATCCCTACCACTGTTAATTTGGGCCGACTCTGGTTGGTTTTGGATGATGGAAACAATGACAATTTATAATACATAATCCGAGACGGTGGTAGGGGTACAATGAAAGCATTTGTTCGCGTACATAAACGTAAATTCATCCGTATTTTTATCACACTAACAATCTTAAAAATCGCGGTTTAGTTTGTTGAAAAAATCGGTTAGAGTTGGCTGGACTGAAAAAAGACTCAATAGTCTTTAAAGCAGTCTAGGGAAAGGGTGGGGCTTTCATTCTTGTCAACATACATCAGATAAACCAAAAAGCTCATGAAGAATTTTACCCTTCTTGACGATGACATTCAACCGTTCACGTCAGTATCGTGTTTCCTCTTCCCCAGCAATCCCTTTTACGCAGATTACCCAGACCAGCCAACATTGTCCATGTAACACTGTCAAGTCTACCCAGAGATTTAACTCCGACAGGCTGAGTTGCATACACAGTATTAAATGCTCTGGCTTCTCCGGCTGTCCGGCTCGACAAACAATAATACAGGGTAGCAGAGATTGAGTGACCACACTTGTAATGGGCGCAACCATTTAAATTTACGAAGTAGAGGGGTGAACGGGCGGACGGGCACCTCGCTCGCCCGATCTTACTCTCTGAGACTTCTTATTTATTTATTTAAAACTTCATGTACAATTGCATAGCAAAAGTACAAGGGCGGGCTTATTGCTTTTAAGCAATTTCTTCCAACCAACCCTCATTATGGGGTTATTTGAAGTCAAAGGTTTATGCCAACACTCACGAATCTTTCAATTTAAAGATGCAAGTATTAAACGTGAGGTTTTGTCATCATCTTTCGGACATTTGGTTTCGCATATTTTATTTTAAAACTTCCATAAATTTGCAACAAATCGTTATCTTTTTCACCCCTTTACCTCGTAAATGTAAATTGGGTTCTTCCCGATTTTTTATTTTTTATTTTAAAAAATTGATTGAAAAATTACAATATCTAGGGATTTTTTAAAAAAAATTTACGATGTCATATGAATTTTCTAGCGCGGTTAAAAATAGCGCTTTTTCAAATCGCTCGCAAAATCCTCCATTTGGCGCGCATGCGGTGTGACGTCACAGCAATATAGGCGCTCACTACGGAATGAATTTCACGCCTTTCACGGTCGACGGGTATGACGTCATTAGCCAATAACGGGCGTTAAAAATCATTCGTATTTTCGTGTTTTTAAAACATAAATTTATAAATGAAAACCAAATTTTTGATCATTGTGTTTTATATCGTTGAAATTGTAAAAATATACTTTAAATATTTATAACTTTTTCAAGGATATTCATGCTATCGAGAAGAACCCTATTGTGGCGCCCATTACAAATGAATGTGCTCACTCAATCTCCGCTACCCTATATGTCCCATCCACGATAGACGACTGGCTTTCTGTGCTTGTAACTCGAGAGACTCTTTTGACTTGACCGTTGCTGTCGCCCTCTTGACTTAACTTCACTTGGAAACTTTGGCCCTGCAATTTGCTTATTCATTTTGCAATAGCAAAAATACTGCATAAAATAGCTTGACTGACAGAGAGTCCCCAAGGACTTTATAACGCGGGTGTAGGTGGGATCGATCCCTTAGAGAGTTGTAACTCAAGAGCGTTGTTGGGCCGTGGAACGTATCAGATGATGATTTTTTACAACTGAAAGAGAAAAAAATCACAATTTTGGAGTGTATCATTTTTCTTTTTTTTTTTTATAACGGCACGGATTATTGAAATATTTATGCACCCTGGAATAAGTTACAGTGGCTCGTGTCTTCCAGAGAGCTGGTGACCAGCTATATCCCCGAGTCTTGGGACCACAATGGACCAGGAGTAATAACTAGAGTGATAAAGAGAACTTGTACCAACCACTCGATTTGGACTAAGTCGTCGAAAAATTGCAGCGGTGAGATGTAAAAAATGTATTTTCTTTCAAGATAAAGAAAGAGGGACGAATGTAGACTGAATGCTGTTGAAATGCGATCTCTTAAATATGTGGTAAAACTGTGGATGATGTGATATCGGAATTAGAGCAGAATGCAAGGCTGAGATAAGCATTATTGACAAAGTGAAAAAAGGTCTTTTACGATGGTTCGGTCATGTAGAGCGAATGAATGACGAAAGACCGGCAAAAAGATTTACTATACGAGTGCGTCTGGATGTAGAAGTCGAGGAAGGCCGCAAATATATAGCATGATAAATATTGTGAATGTAGAAAATAAGAAACAAAAGAAGGTGTGCCAGAACAGAATAATGTGGCGTTCTATCTTCTCGTAATGGTTAGTTAGTAAATTAGTTCAGTAATGTAAAAAATACTCATGTATAGTTTATTTTATTTTAGGTTTCCTGGTGTACCCACCATCTGCCTTCTATCCCATAGGTTGGGAAAATTGGGAAAACCTGTTTGAAACTGTTCTCTTCAGGAACTTCTTCAACATGTTGAAAACCTCCTACGCGGTTCACTTTTGGAACAAAAAAACTAGCAGTATAGGCTTGGAGAAATCCGAATATGCAGCATTTTCTCTACTGGCAACAAAACATTGTCCTAATACTTATCGCGTGAGTGGTGATACATTTTGATTTTCGCGAAGCTCGCCTTAGTGCTTGTTTGTCTTATCTACACTGAGGTTATTTTATTTAAGCCATAATATTTTATTTATTTTATCAGAAAACTTTTTGTGTCCAGACTTGTAACAATCCATACCACGAAAATAATTTGAATTAGTATTAAATAAAAGACAGTTTAATAATAAGTAAGGTTCGATTCCCGGTGAGAACACAAAAATCAAAAGTTATTTTTCTCAAGCCTGGGTGTTTTTCATGTTGTTCCCCTCTGTAATTGGGCCTCCAGTGGCCTGTTGAGGTGGTTAAAAAAAAAATAAGGATAAGCATTTTTTAAGGGTTTTTAAGACCCTGACAAATTGTATTAAAAAATAGTGAAAAATGATACTTTTTATGTTTTTATTAACTAAATGATAGGTATTTAGCATAGTTATAGAAAAAAATACTTTTATCTTAATTTAACTGTTATATTTTTTTATAAACTGTAAAATGTTTTTGAATAAATAAAACCTTTTTTGAATCACATTAATTTGTTTATCACTAATCGGTATACACACGTATTTTATACATATAGACAGGTAAGTAGGTACAATCTATAATATTATTAGCGTAAAAATGATAGTGATAGTGTACATCAGTGATGCCTGCCGAAAAAATAAATCTCGGTGTGGTCTGCGGAAAAAAATAATCTCCATCGGTTCTTAAGAGTCGGTACCTACTTACAATCATGCCATATTTGATTAATTTAATACATGTATTAATTAATCAATGGTTGGGAGTTTTTTAGGAGGTGTTTCATCACCTCCGTTTAAAACCAAAAAGCCAGGGGAATAACAGACCAACTGGAATATTTTTACCAGCTATGCGCGCCACTGTTCTCTATTCATAGTTTTCTAACGGGTAAGTTTGTGGAAATTTCTGACTCTTTTTAAATTGTAATATTTTCAGTATTTTAGTTTGTATTTCTTCTTTAAAAAACGTGTTTCTTTGTAGATATTGCGTATAGAAGTAGTTTAAAGTATAATATGGTTGAATTTTCACGTCACTTAACTTTAAACTGTAGTATAAATTCAACTTGAATTCAACAGTTTTCCATTGAGTTTTGAACGCAGTAAAACAAAGTTTCGCAAGTCAAAAATTAACAGTTCTCCATTGAGATAACGTGTTTCTTTGTAGATATTGCGTGTAGAAGTAGTTTAAAGTACAATAATAAACAAAGTGTTTATCCATTGTGAATATTTCGTGTAAAACGTCACTTAGCTCGCAAGTCGAAAATTGACAGTTTTCCATTGAGATGTGAACGCAGTAAAACAAAGTTTCGCAAGTCAAAAATTAACAGTTTTCCATTGAGATTGGAATGCAGTAAAACAATGTTTCTAACAAAAACATCATCACTCATGTTTATTTGACACTAATTATTTTTAATTTTCGTTTTCAGAAATCATGGATTCTACTATACCACCACCCGCTAAGCGCTTAATGCGGAATGACAACAGAATTATGAATGAAGATACTGAAAGTAGTATGCAACAAATAGTTGTTGCAGATGCAAGTCTTTGTGAGAGATCCTTTTTATCCGAGCATTCCTATGCTCGGAAAAGAGTTATTATGAGTACAGAACAAGTTGAAAGAAGGAACGCAAGACGAAGAATAAATGTGATGAGTGCAGAACAAATTGAAATAAAGGAATGCTAGACAAAGAATAAGTGAGATGAGTGCGGAACAAGTTGAAGAAAAGAATGCACGACGAAGAATAAATGCGATGCGTTCGGAACAAATTGAAATAAGGAATGCTAGACAAAGAATAAGTGAGATGAGTGCAGAACAAGTTGAAGAAAGAAATGCACGACGAAGAATAAATGCGATGCGTTCGGAAACAAGTTGGAGAAAGGAATGCACGACAACGGGAAATGAGTGAACGAAGAAGGATGCAGAAAATTTCTTAGAAATATGGAATCATTTTAAGATTCTATTGTCAGAAGATTTCGCTAATCAGGGTATACCGGAGGAATTGTCGATCAACTTAGCTCTGCTAGAAATTCAGAAAATGTTTAACAGGGAGAATTCTTCGTGCGAAAGCGCAAGGTTTACCACAGCCAATTCCCGATGCCAACTTTGGCCGTGTTGAAATTAATTTAGAAAAAGATATACATTTAGGAAAAGAGATGTCGGAAAGATTAAATTCACAACAAAGCATAGCATTTTGTTCAATTTTAGATAGTGTGAAGCAGTACCAATTGGAAAATAATAATTGTTTTTTTATAGATGGTCCAGGGGGAACGGGTAAGACATTTTTGTACAAGTCTTTAATTCACACGCTGAGGGAAAAGGTAAAAATATTTTTAAGTGTTGCGTGGACAGGAATAGCGGCTTTATTACTTCCAGGTGGTGTTACGTGTCATGCAGCTTTTAATTTGCCATTAG
>JAGVSP010003646.1:0-19837 GCA_022494985.1 Micrasema minimum | reverse complement strand
TTGGAGAGTAAACTGTGTTCATAGAAGACTAAACAGCCTTAACCTAATGCATTATGTTTTGGGGGCATGTAGGTATCTAAAAGTATTCATTTTGATTAAGTTCTTCTTTGGTGTATACATGGAGTAGCAAAACTCTACGTGAATCTACATCATATTTGGAGTCGAATATGTAATGTGTAAGACTAAGACTATGTATGATAAGTGTACAAATGTTGAAATTATAGCAGAAGCAAGGCTGAGATAAGCATTATCGACAAGATTGAAAGGGCTTTTACGATGGTTTGGTCATGTGGAGCGAATGAGTGATGAAATAACGGCTAAACGAAGTTTAAATGCAAGTGTGCCTGGATGTAAAAGCCGAGGAAGGCTGAGAAAGACATGGTACAACAAGTACTTAAAAGTGGACACGTGAAAAGTCGGAATAATCGGCGTATGTGTAATAAAAGTGGCGGAATAAAAGTCGGAATAATGAAGTATGTCAGGACAGAGTGGTATGGCGTTCTATCCTCTCTGCCTACCCCTAAAATGGCGTGATGGTCAGTAAGTTAGTTAGTTAGAATGTGTAATATGACTTTAATCTGAACTTGAAAAACACATTTTTTCTTCTCGTAAAAGCTTTCAAAAGAATGGCAGATTCAGTAAAATTACACAAATCCTTATGAAAATGCGGCTATTTTCTTTTTTTCCTTCATGGATAGTACTTGACTAAATAAATGATAACAATTTGCAAAAATTTATCAAAAAAAAATCGAGAACTATGGGTGAAATAAAAAATATATATTTCAAAATCGATTCCAAATATGACGTAGATTCACTGGTTTCCCGCTTGTACATCGAGTTTTGATATACCGTGTAGATTTTTTATCTCTTAAAAATATCTAACTCACTATTATTATTATTATTATTATGGATAATTTATATAGCGCCGTTTTCGTATACACATACCTCAAGGGCGCTTACCTTCACGCCATTTCACTGATGGAGGGGACAGAAAAGATAGAACAACAACTATCCTGGCATAGTTCATTTTTGCTTCTACCACATTCATTATTTTTCTTACGCACACACGTTTTCAGTATTTCTCATTTTTTAAATAATTAATCTGAAGGTTATCAAAGCGGCTCAGAGGATTTACCATGCGAGTGTGTCTGGATGTAGAAGTCGAGGAAGGCCGAGAAAGACATGGCATTATCAGGTACAACAAATACTTGATAGTGGTCTTGTGAAATGTCGGAACAATCGACGTGCGTGCTTTAGAATATGTATGAATGTGGAGGAAGCGTGCCAGGACAGAGCCATGTGGCGTTCCATCCTCTCTGCCTATCCCTTTGGGGAACAATTATACCTAGGTATAATGAAGAAATTAATTATGTTTCAAAGTCTCCACCCCGAAATTTTCTGTTTATGGAATCATTCCTTTTACGGTTCAGGCAAACGATATTATATTTTAATATTAATAATATCTAATTTCACACTATGTACTTACTTAGTTTTAAAATTTAATACTACTTAGCCCTTCCGATTCACGAAGCTCTCTGTAGATCCTCCACGTCAAAAGCTTTTGACAGACCTGCATATTTTTATTTGGCCTTATATCTTGTTAATTAATCTATACTGTTTTTAATATCCGTTTGAATAATGTTTCCTCATTAAAATATCTGCTTAGTCACATGACCGTTCCTGTTCCTCGTCTCGACTTAATAATAATAATTGGCTAACTTAAAAAGCGCCTTTTTTAAAAAGTTACCTCATGGGCGCTTCACAATTGAAATGTTTTTCATCATCATCATACTATATCCGCTCCCTTTGTGGAGCATATGAATTCCACAAACTGCCTCCAAGCAAAGCGATCGGCCGCCAGATCTCGCGCATTCTCCCAAGTCAAGTCCACGTCCCGCAGCTCTAACGCAAACTGCCGACGGATTGTCAACAGCGGACGTCGAGGACGCCGAGAACCTGATGCCTGTAAAATAGCCAAGCATGGTGGCGGCATTTTCAGGAGGCACACGTAGTATATGGCCTAGCCAGCCGAAACGCCTACGCCAGATCCTATTAGTATTGCCGGGTCGAGTTTGGAGGGGGGCAGTGTCCGAGGCGTTCTGTGAGGGAATTTAAGAAGGATCTAAAAATAAGAAATATTAAAAAAATATTTCTTTATTTCCAATTGGCATCCCATTCACATTTTTTTCGTGCCTTCATCCGACCGCTCGCACTCATTAATAAAATTCTCTTATTAATAAATGCGATGTTGATTTTACCTGCAACATTTTTCCGCATTGTCTTGCAACGCGAACCATCATGGCGGAACTGAACACACTTTTTATTAATTACCACAATTCATTACGTAATTTATCTCAGTGTAAATTAAATACTTCAATGAACCGATTGAATTCGGCTACTTCCAGTTGCAAAATGAAAGCGTGGTCCGGCTACGTTCTCTATATAAACGTAGTCCACGATTTTCTCAAATATGACGTAGATTCACTGGTTTCCCGCTTGTACATCGAGTTTTGTTACTCCATGGATATGGCGCGTCTTCTCTGGGCGTGGTTGGCAGGGGGCGGGCGGAGGCTGCGGTTGGGCGGGAGGTGGTTGTAACTAACTACTAAAAAAGGGGTAGAATTACTAATATCCCTATCACTGTAAATTTGGGCCAGCTCCTTGAGCAGGTTGGGGTGAATGTGTGTTTATGACAATCTTAGAGCCGAGACAGTGATAGGGGCAATGAAAGCATTTGGTCGCGTATTTAACCTTCTTTTCTTCCGCTTTTTCCAGTTAAAACTGAATCTATTAAATTTCGCGGATTAGCTTTAAAAAATCGGTAGAGTTGTGTGCTGGGCTGAAAAAAGACTCATAGTCTTTAAAACTGTCTTGGGAAAGGGTGGGGCTTTCACTCCATGGATAAGCATTAAATTATCAAAGAGGTTAAACTGATTGCTGTCATGCGAGTTTATCTAGGTTTATGTATATATGTAGGTGGTCGCAGTCTGGTCGATACCTACAACGTGTGAAAAACAATTCTCTAGTGGTGAATTACAGGGAGAACTCAGGGGACTACGATTACATGGAGGAACGGCTTCCTCGGTAACCACGCATCCTTTTAATTGGTGCAAGAGAGATGTATTATTATTTTAATATTTCGCATAAATCGTGACGGGTATTTTTTTATGGGTAATTTAATTCGCGGGCAACTGCATTTGGATGCATTTTGTGCAGAGGTCGGTAGGCCGGAAACGCTTCCGACAGGCGCGGGCGGGTTGGTAATCTTGAGACGTGGACTTCCACCAGCCCTCGGGTTCCTGAACTCCATCTTCCTGATCATCAGCCCGGAAAGTAGTGATGCAACGAATACAAATACATATTCGTATTCGTCGATCACCATAAAATCACCGAATATTCGTATTCGCTGAATAAGTGCTACCAAATTACAGAATATTCGTATTCGCTGAATAAGTGCTACCAAATTACAGAATATTCGTATTCGCTGAATAAGTGCTACCAAATTACAGAATATTCGTATTCGCTGAATAAGTGCTACCAAATTACAGAATATTCGTATTCGCTGAATAAGTGCTACCAAATTACAGAATTATTCGTATTCGCTGAATACCACCAAATTACTGAATATTCGTGTTCGCCGAATACCACCAAATAACAGAATATTTACATTCGCCGAATACCTTCAAGACTTGAATACAGAGTGATTAAAAAAATAGCTTGCAAATACAAATTTCTGTATCCATAAACCCTTCAAGACCATAAAGACACCTGTAGTTAATTTGAGTTTTTTTTGCAAAAAAATAAATCTATGCTGTATCTTGTGATATTTGCACCATTTCAATTTTAAATACTATTTCCAATTAAGCCTAAGCGGCTTGTGCTTGAAAATAGGAATCGAGTCGTGTCGAGGTTGGGATTCGAACCGACGATCTCTGGACTCAGAGACCGCGACGCTACCCACTGGGTCACCACCCGTTCAAAATTTTAATTTACTTATAATAGTCTTTAACCACCTCAACAGGCCAGCAAGCCCACTAACATAAGGGTTTAATATCACAAGCACCCAGGATATAGAAAAATCGCATTAAATTTTTTTGTTCTCACCACGTTGCTTGCACATATATTGCTTAGCGTGTTTTATTTCCATTGACCTTCGACATAGATAAATATATTAAGTGCAAGTATAGTAGAATTAGGTGCTCGCATTCGTATTCGTAAAAGTAGCATTCGTTGCATCACTACCGGAAAGGCGGCAGATCCTCGCTTTGTTTCTTCACGGGTGTTCCACGCTCGTAATGTTTATTGGTGATGCGCGCATTCGCGAATAATGGTCGCTTGGCGCCTGCATTACGTTTCGTTTATGCGAATGTCTGATTATTTAACGCCAATTTATTCATTTTTAACTCGAACTAATATTTTGATATCTTTAAAACGTATACGCGGTGGGGTGAATTTTATCAGTAATTTTTCACCCATGTGGAATTGAAATGTAGAGTTGTAGTTACTAGTTGTTGTAGCTATTGACTAGCCTTTGAGCGGTGAGCTGTGACATTGCTAAATATCCATCTACGTTGCACTAAATTAAACCAACCTTCTTTTATGTATAAAATAATGCCAATTTATCAACTTTGCTTTATGTATTATTTTTAAAAAACTGGATATTTACGGTGTTGTAAATTGTACCTCACAAAAGCTCAGAATGCTCGCTTGTTGAGCTTTGAGAACAAGTGTCTGAGAAGGATTCTAGGCATTAGGTGGTTTGACTTCATAACCAACGCTGAAGTTAGGGAACGGACGCAGCAACCTCCAATAACTGGAGTCGTGATGATGCGGCGATGGACCTGGCTTGGGCATGTACTCCGGATGCCTCGGGAGAGCCTGAACCCGAGCTGCCTCTTCTTTACGCCTGCAGGATCCCGCCGTCCTGGCATACCGTCGATGACCATCCTACGGCTGTATTCGGTGGAGCTGATGAATGCGGGTCTGACGTGGGAGGAGGCGAGAGAGTTGGATGGTGACAGGGTCTCCTGGAGGGATCTAGTGATGTCCACATGCTCCACATAGGAGCGAACGTGGCGAAGGAAGAAGAAGAAATTGCCATGTGACAGCACTGTTTCCAAAAGTACAATTTTGCAATTGGGAATGTGGAACGATGTTTTATGAAAATGGAGTAATAATCGCAATTAAAATTAAGGATATCATTAAACAAGGAGGGCTCTATTAATTTAACTTATCACTTGAATATGAATATTTATTTATTCTTGTGTTGACAATAAACGTCCAGCAAAAGTTCCTAAACCGTATTTTTCCTATAATGACGGAATATTTAGTAACACAGTGAATGGCGTGTTTGATCCACCGATCTGACCCTAAGGCATAACAAGATAACCTGTTTAGATTGTCTTCCTCAAACCTTTTCTTATAAACGATCGGCGATTGTAATCTTTAGGTCCCGTAATAGTGCGCTTTTTATTAACCTTTAACGTTTATTAATAACTTGGACCCTTTTCGGCGTGCACCTGTTGGACGAATCTGCACTGCGATTACCGACAAATCCACATGTAGATATATATCGCAGACGGTAATCGATAAAATCTCTTTGATAATTTGCCGATACCGTCATAAACGCGTCACAATCGCGAAAAATCCCATCCGTCCATGCGCTTGGTAGCTGCAAGACGTGTTGTGATCTAGTCTCTTTATTGGACAGCGCTCTTGAGGCGATTTCTCAATCAATTTCAAATCAAGCCATCATTCAGAAATAAATAAATATGCAGGCTTTGAACAAGAATTTCAGAGAAGTGACATTCCATACTTCAAAATTCCACCGTGTCTAAGTGGCTAGTTACCCACTACGTCACTCACTACGTCATCAATAGGCATCTACGTCATCACTAGACATCTACGTCACACGTTTCGTGTCTTTAGACGGTGGAATTTGATAATAAGTGGTGTTATGAAATTAACCATAGGAAGTGAATTTTTTTTTTAAAAATATGTGGAAACGCTCCTTTTGGTGAATTCTGGTTCGAAGTATGCAGGTACATCGCGAATCGTTTTTGGAATTTACACATAAAAAAGGCATAAGCGCCACTCGTTCTTATGGCACATACGTACAATCACTTTAATTTAATGACACGATCCTTTTGTAATTCTGTGTACTAACTGTATGTTGCAAATATAATTCAATCGGTATCGCTTTACAAAATTTAGAAGTGATCGTACGTATGCACCATAGAAATGCATGGCCCTTACGCCCTTCGCGTGTGTAAAATCTTTAGAACGTTTAGCGTTTACAGCCCCTGAATCAACGATATTAACGCAATTTAAATGACTAATTGAGCTTAAAGTTACCTTTTATTTTTCGTTACGGTCGAAGTTTTGCAAGTTACTTTTGCGAACAATATACCATAAAATGAATTTTATGCATTTTATTTCCTTAATTTCAATCAAAAGAATTGTATTTTTTGGACGTATCAAAATCATTTTAATTATTCAAGTTGATATACATGGTGTAACAAAACTCGATGTTCAAACGGGAAACCAGTGAATCTTATCCGCACCCTGTGGAGCATAGGGCACTGCATCGGTACACCAAGGTAAGAAGATCAGTCAGAAGACCAATCCAAGGTATCACACATGAAATATTAATTTCTTCGTCTCTTCTTTCTCTCATATTGTCTTATTCCAACTCGTGTGTTTAGTATCAAAATTTATTTTGTAAAAACTGCTATTTATACTTTTGTCTTGTACAACATGTTACCAGTCTGAAGATGCCCGTTACAGGTGAAAAGCGCTAACTGGTCAAAATAAATCAAAGTGGAAGTGTACCAAGTATTTTTTTTAAAACTTTAATTAGTTATATATTAATAATTTAATCATGGAACTCCACCAAGTAATGTCAATAAAAAATTTAAATCAAATGAAATATTAATGTAAAAATCACTTGTAAATAAATATTTCATGTTGATCCCCTGCGGGAATCGAACCCGCGACCTCATGCACGGTAGCCAAATGCGCTACCACTATGCTGCGAGGCGGACAATTAATAAATAAATGAAAATAAAATAATATGCCCGTACAACGTACCTACTCGCCCATGTTTTCATAACTTACTGTGTAGATATCAAGCTTTACCTAAATTGTACCTTATATTGGCACTTGCGTTCAACCTTTTCCATGTTTTAATGGTTATTAAACGTATCCTGTTTTGAAAGGAATGATTGAGAATTCTTTGAATTCAAATATCTCTACCATATGTTCTGGATCTCTATTATTACAATTATTTTCACTCCCCAAAATTGCAAACTACTGCTACTATCATTTTTTTTTTTTTTTTTTTAAAACAACGTTTTTGTTGTAAAACTTTGTGACAAGATGTTTATTTTTTTCAAGTAGGGGAGAGCTGGGTCTAAAGTAACACTTTTTACATTTGCACTTATTGTGCCAAACCTATTGATTTAAAATAAAAATTCGTTTAACATCCAGGAACTATGCATATTTATCTCCTATTTTAGGTATTATATTAAAGCCTGCTAATAATGATTTAGAAACTATTGAGGATTTTCGTTACTTTGGACCTGTCGAGGTATGTTGTAACACATAGTGGGATTGACAGTAACACAACGAGTATCAATCAAAAATCAAAGCGAAAGAAGTAAGATGTTCATTACACATTTAATATTATCATAAACACAAACAATTTAAAATTTAAGAAACATAAATATGTATAAAATTATTATAATAAGATTCACAATTATTTTTGTGAACGTCGAATGAAACTAACGTGGCATAAACCAAATTTTCTGTTTAACGGATTTTCTCTTTTTTAGATCATTTCGTTCATCTAAAACCTAAATGAAAAAACCTTTTTGTTGGAACTAAAATTTTAGACATGCACAAAAAATGTAGATGCTTATCGATAAAAAAATACCTATCTACTTCCACTTGAAACTATGTTTGTATATAATATTATGATATTTCGGATGATGATACTTTAAAAGCTCTTCTTTTAAGTTGCGAGATCCGTTAAAAATGTTGGGCGGTTAGATCTAATATTTCTTTTCACTCTTTTTGCCCTCATTTTTTCACAACATCAAAAACCCATCTACACACCATTCACATAGATTATACTACAACTACTTTCCCTTATCCGCACCTAATAGTGCATAGGGCACTGCATAAATAAATATTTTGTGTTGACCCCCTACGGGAATCGAACCCGCGACCTCATGCACGGTAGCCAAACACGCTACGACTTCCTCGGCTTCTACATCCAGGCACACTTGCATTTAAACTTCTTTTAGCCGTTCTTTCATCACTCATTCGCTCCACATGACCAAACCATCGTAAAAGCCCTTTCTTAATCTTGTCGATAATGCTTATCTCAGCCTTGCACTCTGCTCTAATTTCGACATTTGTACACCTATCATACATAGTCTTACCACACAGAGATCGCATTTCAACAGCATTCAATCTACTTTCATCCTTCTTTTTCCAACACCACGCTTCACTGTTACGATGTATATTATGTACATATTTCTATAAATCCGTTTTTGAGGTAGTGCAATTTTGTATGCTGTACGATTCCGTTTTATTGGCCAATAAATTAAAACCAAAATTCAAGCAATATTCTTCGGCATTAAAAATACCGTAAGTACTTTTGACTCTTCATTATGGTGATATTCGGCCTCCTGTCTCGCGGCTGCATTCGGCGCTAAGCGATGCATACAATATGCATTCAATTAAAAAATACTTTTGTAGTGATTTATGAGTACGGTCCTTCAGTTTTCCGTTTCTCGCTGCAGTAGAAAACGGTTTCCAGCTAAAATCAATTGCCTCAGAAATAATAGCTCGCAATTAAATCTAACAACGTGTTAACTACTGAAATCGTGCGGAATAATAAGTCCGTGTGAGATACGATTAAATTTTGCCTCGCTTCGGAGATTATCGTATCAAAAGTTTGCATTTTATTTTAGTGAAGAAATCGAACCGGTATGGTTCATATACATTAGGTGTCCCTTATTTTTCAACTTGATTATTATTTTTTTAAATTGAAAAACTTTGAGGCCTCGTCGGCAAGAGTTAAAATCATTGTACACATATATTATTTTGTATCTGAATATGCCATAGTAATTGGGTTCTTTCCGATTTTTTTATTTTTTATTTAAAAAAATTGATTGAAAAATTACAATATCTAGGAATTTTTTTTTAAATTTTTACAATGTCATATTAAGTATCTGGTGCGGTTTGAAATAGCGCTTTTTCAAATCGCTCGCAAAATCCTTCATTTGGCGCACATGCGGTGTGACGTCACAGCAATATAGGCCCTCACTACAAAATGAATTTCGCGCCTTTCACGGTGGACGGGTATGACGTCATTAGCCAATAACGGGCGTTAAAAATCATTCGTATTTTCGTATTTTTAAAACATAAATTTATAAATGAAAACAAAATTTTTTATCATTGTGTTTTATATCGTTGGATTTGTAAAAATATACTTTAAATATTTATAACGTTTTCAAGGATATTCGTGCTATCGGGAAGAACCCATTGCAAGAAAGATAGAGGGTATGCGTTTTCAAAATCGAAAAAAAATATTTTTTTGTCATATAAGGGACATCCTGCATATTATACATGGAGTAACAAAACTCGCAGTACAACCGGAAAACTTGTGAATGCACATCGTATTTGGAGTCGAATGTGTAATAATATGACTTTTAAATCTGAACTTGAAAAAAATTATTTTTTTCTTCTCATTAAAAGCTTTCTAATTAAAGCTCACTTAAAATGATTTTTTTATTAAAATACAGTTTTCTTATTTTATTTTATTTGTGGTTACTATAACTTTGACTAAATAAATTATATTTGAAATCAATTTGCAAAAATTTATCGAAAAAAAACAAAAATAAATAAAAATCTTTAATACATATTCGACTCCAAATATAAGTAGATTCACTGATTTTTGTTATACGAGTTTTGTTATACGGTGTATTTTTATTGCTTATATTATCAGCTTATGAAATCATTGGTTTCGGCAGTATGTAGATACTAAATGTACATATATCTCATATCGTAAAGTCTATATTATAAAGAATACTTTCATATGAACTTTGCACATACATATTGTTAATTCATAGTTTTCTTTTATTTTAGAGAGAAAGAAGTAGACGAAATACAAAAAAACACGAATATATGTTTAAATTGATTGTTGGTATTGTAACAATGTAGATAATGAGAGAAATGGACTGCATTTTCCACTCATAAAAATTTAAATACTAACCAAGTTTTTTTTATTTTAACTTTGATGAAAAAAATAAATGTATAGGCTGTGAAATTACAGTTTTTTTTTAATAATAATATCAACTTTTTTACAGTTAGTAAGGCTACGAAAAAAATTCACAACCGTTCCCATGCGCAAAAAATCTTCAAAGACGTTTTGTGATCTAGCCGCTTTATTGTAACATCGCTCGTAACAAATTTTCGGGCAAAATGATAGCTTTATAAATCATGCACAAAGTATAAAATTTAACCATAAAATACTTGTAAATGAAGCAATGCATACAAAAACCAACATCCTTAACAAAAATGATATGAATATTATGAAGAAATAACTGCAGATCTAATAAATGGTTTTGACATTACGTAGTCATGCGTATGACAAACAAATCTAGGGCATGGAATTTCTTCCTTGTAACTCTTCAAATGAAATGTCTCACAAAGTTTGTAAATGAATACCTCACTTTGAGCATTGTGCCGCGAGGTATTGATTAATAAAAATACAATAATAAATAGTATGATGTACAAATAAATACGGACTCTTATCGAAAGTTAATTTCATTAAGTGCCTGATAACTTAAATAACCACTGGCTCCCTTTGTTTTGAAATTGCATTCTTCGCGACTTTATGTTCATGTAAATACCTTTGAAAATTTCACATCTGAATCGTAATAACTCCCTAACAGCCATGTTTAACACGCTTTGTGTTTTCCGACATATTAGGATCTCCATTTGTCTCACGTCGGCTAATAAAGTTCTTATTAGATTTTCTTTATTTCGAATCATTAATCTCCGCATAACTCGAATACTACACCCTCTGTAAAAAAGGAATAGGGAGACTTATTTACACGTTGTTCATTTGTAACAATTACAAATAAACCTATAAAACGTATTATTCGCCTTTTAAGGAAGCTCACACATCACAAGCAATGTTTATAATTATTGGTTCTTGCACAGAAATCGCCTCAAGAGCGCTGTACAATAAAGAGGCTAGACCACAACACGTTTTGCAGCTACCAAGCGCATGAACGGTTGGGGTTCTATTCTAGTCTCCTACAGTTACAGACTTACATAAAAAAAAAAAATATTTTGAAGTTAATTAATTTACATAGATTAATATTGAAACTAGTAAATTATATAGGTAATATTACAAAGGTATAGGACAAAGGTGATAGTTACAAGTTTTAAAGCAGAATTAAAAGTTGAAATTAGTTTTAAAAAGGCACTTGGACTTGAAGTTTAACTGTGTGGGAGACTAGACCACCATCTTGCAGCTACAAAGCGCATGGATGGTTTGGAATCTAGCCCCCTTAGTAAGATCTAACTTGATTTTAGTACCCTGAGTAGTACTAAGCAAAATTTAACTTTCCGGAAGGCTGTACCACTACTCATCTTGCCATACATACATTAGGTGCATATTATAGATACAGGCTTTTTAACTAACTAACCATCACGCCATTTCCCCCGTAGGGGTAGGCAGAGATGATAGAACGCCATACCACTCTATCCTGACATACTCCCTTTACTTCCTCTACATTCATACATTTTCTCATGCACATACGCCGATTATTCCGACTTTTCACATGTCCACTTTCAAGTACTTGTCGTACTTGGTCATGCCATGTCCTTTTCGGCTTTCCCCGGCTTCTACATCCAGGCACACTTGCATTTAAACTTCTTTTATCCGTTCTTTCATCACTCATTCGCTCCACATGACCAAACCATCGTAAAAGCCCTTTCTTAATTTTGTCGATAATGCTTATCTCAGCCTTGCTCTCTGCTCTAATTTCGACATTTGTACACCTATCATACATAGTCTTACCACACATTCGCCTGAGAGATCGCATTTCAACAGCATTAAGTCTTCTTTCATCCTTCTTTTTCCAACAGCATGCTTCACTACCTAAGGGTTGGTACCAGAACTCCGTTGTGTACTGCCAATTTTGCTTCTTTCGATAAGTTCTTATTTGCCACTATCGATTTTAAGGCACCATTAACTCTGTTTATTAGGCTTTTTAGTTTCAAATAATTCTACATTGTCCAACCCTTAACCCTGTGTATATTAAAACCATTGTTTTGTTCATGTTTTATATATAACAAAATTGGGACATGAATACACGCCGTCTTTATTTAGATATTTCTTGTATAATCTTAATTTCTAGATTCACACGACAAAAGTACCAAGTTGTTATGAAGATGTTTGGAACTGTTTGGGATCTAATGTACAACTAATGTAATTAAAGTTTAGACACTCGAATGATATCGCCGCTTTTCGTGTCTTTCATGTCTTCAATGTAAAATACTAAATATTAAACGAGCTAAGAATGGATGGAATTATTCAATTAATTATTAACTTTCGAGACAAGCAAGCATAATCTAATAAGACAAGTAATAATACAAACTGTTCTTAAAGATCCCTTGACCAAGAATAATAATAGATCCTCTCTGTATTTGTTTCGTAATATAATTGAAAAATATCGTGCCTATAAATTAATGTACCTTTAGTTCTCCTCTCTGTCTGTCGCGACCTTTGATGATTTAGTCTATTTCGTCACTAATTATTTAACATGGAAAAATAATCTATGTTTATTTATAACAGTGTACTCCTATAAGTAATGGCAATATGAAGAGACAGCTACATGCTTCCGTCGGACGACTTGTATCTCTACTATTTACGAAAATACTCTCGTGTCAACGATCTCCGTACTAAAAAAATGTTTAAAAAAATTATTCCTACCTTTAATTTCTTATATTTCTTACATTGTTTTTTAGGTTTTCTTTTTGTTGTTCGGTAAATTTAACTGAATTCCTGTGTAAGTAAGCGTGATATTAATTTATGCATTATTAAAATTGCCCTTCTGAATAAATTCCCTGCCCTTGTCTACTCGTCTATGGGTAAGTTTATAGTTGAGTGACCACGGCAAGCGAGTTCTACCCATTCGTGGATAGCTATGACCAATACGTCAGCGCACCCTCAAATTAATTCAAATTTCCATAATAAATACTTAATACGTATAAACATTTAATAAATATTTATGTCCGGCGGTTACAACACGACAAAATGGCCACATCATGTTTACATCAGAAGGAAGGGCGTAGTTTAGCTTTTTCTACAATTTATTGAGCATATGTTTAACATGCTAAGTATTTATTTTCACATGTCGCGGCAATAATTTTCTCAGTACCATCGATCCACTTTAGATGACATGTTTATAACATCAATGCCGACATATTTATTCAAATATTACGTTTATTTTGGCTAAAGACAAATTATTTTATCTGACTATGAGAGATATGCTTTGAATAAAAAGTATTATTTTTCAGCCATAATTAATATGTTTTTAACGTCTAAATATTTATAACTCTATTTCTTCTGTTTTTAACCCATGTAGGTGTATAATTTTTTTTTATTCATTTTCTTATTCGGAAAACGAACAAAAAATCGTTGTTAATGTTTAAAAAGTGGAGGTGTGTGAATGGAGTTTAGTTGTCACTACTTTCACTCGTGGGGTTATACATAATATGACTTTTCGATCAGATTTTTTCTTTCTTAAATTGTAATAGATTTTCTAATTGATTTTGACTTGCTGATGATAAGTCATGCTTGGTTAAAACACAGACTTCTTTTCATATTTAAGTTTTGTTGCCATTCCCTTTTCCACACGCGAAAAATCTCAATTATGTATTATTATTATTATTATTATTATGGATAATTTATATAGCGCCGTTTTCGTATAAATGTACCTCAAGGGCGCTTGAAATATTGAATTTAACGGTTCGGGAAATTTTAACTGAGTAAAAACTCAATTTCTGAGTAGAAAAATACAATTATCAAAATCAATCAAAAGATTTAGAGAACAAATAGGTGTTAAGTTTCTTTCGAAACATCACTTCACTCTCACAGTTGCGTGGAATGCGCTCTGGTGGGAGAGCATTCCAAGCCATGGGGCTCGCAACCGCAAAAGCGCGCTCTCCAAATTTTGTGCGCTGATTACGGATCGGTACTAAAACCCTGCCTATAGCTGTAGATGTAGCTGATCGAAGTGTGAGACGTCTTTCAGCTAGTTTATCTGGAATGCAAAGCTCTTTTAATTACTCTGGAGCGGCATCATGCATGGCTTTGTACATTAGCTAACTGAGTTTGTATTCTACCCTTTGTGGAAAGCGCAGCCAGTGCAGTATTGTAGCCGTATTTCCCCACTTTGTAATATACCTACTCGTACAAAGGTAGGTACGTACATATAGAACTACATAGTTATATACTATTTATTTTATTTCGTGACTTATTTTTATCATAAAGTTTTTATTTCATTAAATCCTTTTATAGTACGAACATATTTCTGTGTGGATCTTTTTAAAAAAAAAAACTATTTAGAATACAAACAAACCATCACGCCATTTCCCCGAAGGGGTAGGCAGAGAGGATAGAACGCCACACCACTCTGTCCTGGCACACTTCTCTTGCTTCCTCCACATTCATCCATCTTCTCATGCACGCACGTCGATTATTCCGACTTCTTACTTGCCCACTTTCAAGCACTTGTTTTACTTGATCGTGCCATGTCTTTCTCGGCCTTCCTCGATTTCTACATCCAGGCACAGTCGCATCATATGTTTTTTTGCCGTTCTTTCATCATCCATTCGCTCTACATGACCGAACCATCGTAAAAGACCTTTTTTAATTTGGTCGATAATTTAGAATAAGTTTTACATTTTATTTTATTTTCTGTATTACACGTGAATATGCAAATTTTACTATCAATAAATGTTCAAAAAAGTCCCAATATAAATTTTCTGTGGATTTGATAGCCCATAATTTGTGAGTCATCCGTGTGTTTTACCTGCCTGCCTTTGTGAATATTCCACATATTATTTTTTTTTACTAATCTCGATTACCTATTATCTCACTTATTATACGTCGAGATATGTTTTGGCTCATTTCCTCAAAGTAGGTAGGTATACTAATACTACTACTACTCTCCTTTATCTGCACCCAATGGTGCATAGGGCACTGCATCGATACGCAAGTGCAGCGAATCTTGATCATTTGTTACATGAAGGCAAGACGATCAGTCTTACGCTTCAGCGCCAGTCGTAGGTATCACATTTGAAATATTTTTACCTAGGTAGGTGTATACTGATTTTATTATTAAACATCATATAACTTTAAAAAACTTTTAAATTATCTAAGCAAATGTTTTAATAATAACTACTTACATTCGCTTCGGATATTATGAATAGTCCTTTAGGAAAAAATACCTAGCGATATAATATGTGCAAACGAAAATGATACCAAGTGACATTATTATTAACTCAATGTTTGTAGCACTCACTTTGTAATTTTCCATAATTATGAAATTAAACAACTTTTGTTTAGTACTACTTTTTTTATTATTTAACACTCCAACCGGTTTCGGAGACACTACTCCTTCATCAGGAATTTGTATAATAATAATTTAAAATTAAGTTAATAAGTCGCTAACTAAAAATGTTGAAGTGGTTGACATTATTATTATTATATCACTCGGTAACATTTTCATCTTTTTCACTTGGTACCATTTTCCTTTGCGTATATCATGTCGCTTTGTATCTTTTTCCTTTCGATGTAATAAGATGAACTAATGCCGCGTTAATGAGCTGAATTATTAGTTACACGTCATTTTCAATTGAATTTGTTAGAATTATAAAAGAGTCCTTGCCTGGAAAAACGTCGTAACAGACATTATTATTATGAACTTTGTAGCATTATGAAAATAATCAATAGGTATTCGCGTGTTATGAGTGTAAATATTTTTCCATTTTTTCCTACCTTATGTAAACTGTGTAAGGTAACACGCCTAACGTTACCTCATCGATAACTCCATTTTATATTTGTGTTTGATACAATCTTTCTTAGGGCAAGGACTTAATGGAAATTATATTATAATCATTATTATTACCCATATCCGCTACCTTTGTGGAGCATGTGCGATCGGCCGCCAGTTCCCGCGCATCCTCCCAAGTCAGGTCCACGTCCCGCAGCTCTGACGCAAACTGCCGACGGATTGCCAACGATCGACGTCCGGGACGCCGAGAACCTGCTGCCTTGTAATATAGGCAAGCATGGTTAAGCGTGGTTATCACACACATACACACAGTTGCGGCAAGCGGCAATATACATGGTGTAACAAAACTCGTAGTACAACCCGAAAACTGGTGAATCTACATCATATTTGGAGTGGAATGTGTTAAGTGACTTTTGAATCTGAGCTTGAAAAAAAAAGAATTTTTCTTACTCTGCTCATAAAAGTGTGGTCGGGCGACAATGACGTCACGAGCCTACTTCCCCTCTTCTTTTTCGGTATAAAAATACCAATTTCTTGTGTTCATTCTTTTTTTAACTATCTTGTTTACATCGCCTCGCACGCGTCTTTAATTTCTTTATTTAACTTTTCCGCCAACTTTATCTTTTCATTCAACATTCAAACATCGTATTTATCAGCCTTATAGTATTATACAAAATCATTGTTTATGCCTTGTTAGATTTTTGTTTAGTTATATTTGTTTTTTTACCATTGTAAATAACGTAAGTACCTGTTTTATCTCTCTCTCTTTTCTTTTAAAATAAATAAAATTTACAAAACTGTGTGTAAGTGACTTTTGAATCTGAGCTAGAAAAAAAAATTTACTGCTCATTAAAGCTTCCATTAGTAAATACCTACCATAGATCAAGTAAAATTGCACATATTTAAAAAAAAAACGCTGTTTTTTACTTGGTTTTATTCGTGGGGGATAGTATTAATTTGATTAAATACATGATATTTGATAACAATTTGCAAAAATTTATCGAAAAAAAAATCTACTTTGCACTCAATTTTCTCTAAAACTATTGGTCAAATCAAAACATTTTATTCTACAAAATCGACTGGAAATATTGTGTTGAATCACTGGTTTCCCGTTTGTACATCGAGTTTTGTTACACCCTGTATACGGCACTTTGTTCACCAAAATACATTACCTTTGCACTAAAATATACTAATTATGAGTAGATGAAAATATGAGTCCGCCTTGTGGTGTAGCGATTGTACGTTGGGCTGCCTTGCATGAGGTCGCGGGTTCGATTCCCGATGTGGGTTTAAATGAGATATTTATTTAAATGTGTTTTTCACATAAAAATATTTCATATTTATGTGATACCTTGTACTGGCGCTGAAGCAAAGACTAATCATCTTGCCTTCATGTAACAAATGATCAGGAGTCACTGCACTTGGTTTATCGATGCAGTGCCCTATGCACCTTTGGTTGTGGATATGGGGCGAATATATGTTTGGATTCAAAATAAGTAGAGGAGCGATGAATGACTGTTTTTTTTATTTCTTATAATTAAATTAAAATAAGAGATGCGTCAACCATTTACTTTTTTTTATATGTAAAATTTTGGTTATTTTTTGTTTTTTTGCCTTAAATAAGTGCAGTGAACCTTAATAAACTTATTACGTGAAGGCAAGATGATCAGTCTTACGCCTCTTCTCCTTCTTTCGCCACGTTCGCTCCTATGTGGATCATGAGGACATCACTAGATCCCTCAGGGAGCACCCTGTCACTGGCCAGCTCTCTCGCCTCCTCCCACGTCAGGCCCGCATCCATTAGCTCGGCAGCTCGGGTTCAGGGCCTGAACCCGAGCTGCCTCTTCTTTACGCCTGCAGGATCCCGCCGTCCTGGCAGACCGTCGATGACCATCCTACGGATGTATCCGGCGGAGCTGATGGATGCGGGCCTGACGTGGGGCAGGAGGCGAGGTGCAGGCTCTCCATCCGAGGCATCCGGAGTACATGCCCGAGCCAGGTCCAACGCCGCATCTTCACGACTCCAGTTTTTGAGGTTGCTTACTTCAGTAGACAAATTACTGGATTATACCCATCATGCTGGGCGTTGGTTATGAAGTCAAACCACCTAGAATCCTTCTCAGACACTTATTCTCAAAACTCAACAAGCGAGCATTCTGAGCTTTTGTGAGGTGCCAGGATTCGCATCCATAAAGGAGCACCGGCACAATGCAGGAATTAAAGAGTCGGCAGTTATCACTCGTGAAATATTCATATGAATACCACATGTAAATAAATATAAAATATATATGAGTTTATTATTGTACCTCATTATTTATTATTACAATACAACCTCATTGGCTCTAACAGTGACCATTAGCCCTCGTTAAATATATTCCCAGGTAGTTATTATCACCAGCGACCGAATGATTTGTACTCGGATAATTATTGGCAATTTCTTGTGTTTTATCACGAGAACCGTTCGAATAATAAATTAACGTCGCGTGTCGGCGACCTTAGCTCGCAAATGTTCATTTTAATTACCCTACTTCTTTTTGGACCCCTCGCAGCGCTACCTGTATTGTAGTGTACATAACATCACGCGTAAATGCCTTCAGAACATCGTGTTACATCACGCCAAGTGTCCCCATGGCACCACGCGTACGTACCTAACTGTCCCCGATATAATTCGCGACCACTATCACGTTTTATGACCTGTCATATTTTCGGTGCTCCTAGTCGTGATCACTTTTTGAGTAAATATTGTTTATAAACAACATTTTGAGTGTGTCCAAATACTTGTAGACAAAACTGGATTTCACCCATTACGGGCTAATACAATTTTAGATCTCAACAGAGACGATAAGTTTGGAAGGAATATGGATATCTAGGCGTTTACAGGGCTTATGGTCTGTCATTGGCTGGGTTAAGTGGCCACTTGATGTATTACAACATTCAATCTCACTTGTAATCTGCTAAAATGCTTAGCAATTTTCTCAATGGATGACAGAGAGTGTTCACATGTGAAGCGTCGCGCCATTTTACCGTATATTGGCAGATATGGATATCAAATACTAGGTGAAATGGGGAATGTTGTAATACATCAAGTGGCCACTTAACCCAGCCACTGACAGATCATAAGCCCTGTAAACGCCTAGATATACATATTCCCTTCCAAACTTCTCTTCTCTGTTGAGATCTCAAATTGTAAATATTGTTTATTTTATTATGGTCTTGAAAAATAATTAGTGTACAAAAACCCTTCAGAATATCGTATAACATCAAGCCAAGTTGTTAGTATCTCCAGAGCATAACGCGCGCTTATATGTCTAATACAATTCATAACTTGTAATATACAAGAAAAACTTTTATAGACAAAATTTTAATGTCTAAAATAGATTTCTCGCGGCCGCTTCCCATACAAACGTATACCTCGATTTAATCCCTGGAAACCACTTGCTAGCCCTAACGATTTGATCGATCACAGTGACATTTGTTCGATACCGTGGTATCGATAGCCGAGCATAGCCGATCTGAGCCGAGCGGGGCCGATGAACGCGATATCGCGGCCGTACTTCAAACGTTAAATCAACGCGCTTGTCGGATTTTTATTTATGTCGACTGCTTTTCTCAATATTTGGCTTGCCAAAAACCGGCTAAATTATAATAAAGATTGAATGAATATATGTGCGAATAAGATATATCTCGGGAAATGGCTCGCGACTAGTATGCGCTCGTTTAATAATCCCGATCGA
>JAGVSP010003645.1:0-19373 GCA_022494985.1 Micrasema minimum | reverse complement strand
AAACGAATAAGGTTTTTTGGGGTTTTCATTTTTGGGGGGCAAATGAGTTTTTAAAAAACGGCTAAAAAAAGTTTAAAAAGTGCCGGGAGTAGAAGCCGCGGAAGGCCGAAAAACTGCCAGCCCAAGTACGTCAAGTCTTGAATGGTCATGTAAAAAGCCCGGAAAAAAGGGGATGTCATAGAAATTTTATGAGGTAAGGAAGCAAGGGGAAAGAGTCGGGACAGAGTGGTATGGGTTTACCCTCTTGCCCCCTCGGGGAAATGGCGTTGGGGGTTTTAGTTTTATTTTAAATAAAACCTTTTTTTTCTTATTTTATTTTACGCCCGTTTTTTTATCGCTTTAAAACATTGCAAAACTGGCCAAAAACTTGTTTTAAAGCCCAAACGAAAAATTTTATTTTAGGGCTAAAACATAGGCGTCCCCCCCCAGAGGGCTGACCCCAGGAAATTTTGAAGACAGCATTTAAACTAGAAATGGGAAGAGTTTGGATCTGCCCTGGCGAACAAACTAAAAACTAAACTAATAACAACATCCCTTTCTCCGGGGGTGGGAGGATGAACCCCCCCAAACTCGCCCTGGACACTTCTCTTGCTTCTCCCATTCAAAATTTTTCCCATGCACGCAGTCGTTTTTTCCGACTTTTTTCTGCCCACTATTTTTAAAATTGATCTGCCATGTCTTTTCGGCCCTTTCCTGACTTCTACATCCAGGCACAGTCGCAACATATATTTTTTTAGCTCGTTTTTCCCCCAATATCCATTCGCTTCTACTGGACGAAACAACGGAAAAGCTTTCTTAATTTTGTCGATAATGCTTATCTCAGCCTTGCATTCCGCTCTAATTTCAAACATTAGGGCACTATCATTACATTAGTTTTACCATCACGTTCGTGACCGCTGAGTGATCGCATTTCAACGGCTTTCAATCTACTTTCATCCTTATTATTCCAACTCCATACATTGTACCAGAACTCCTTTATGCACTGCCAATTATTTTATGAATGCAATGGATGAACTTGTGGAAACATTCGATATACGTAGTCAGGCAATTGTGTTTTTTTCTATCTTTCTTTCGATGTGTCAATAAAAACGTTTTTCTCTTATTCATGGAAGATAACCAAAACTTCGTAAGTACAAAACGAAAACTGGTGAAATTACATCATATTTGAAGTCGAATATGCGTTTAATATGATTTTTTAATCAAGAGTTTTTTTTTTTGTTACTATTTTTTTATCCTTTCACAATGACAACCATATATGACAAATTTTTAAAACTTCTACCATATGTTAAGTTTGTACAGAAGAATCCACATGCGAGTTGGTTTTTCGACAGATTTTTAATATTTTTTCCCTATGGTGGTTGAGAAGATAGTTAAGCTTTTTTTTTTTTTTGGCAATCTAACTTTATTGGTGTAGGTAAGGTTATTTCAATAATATCTGATATCAGCCCAGCATGGGTATAATCCAGTAATTTGTCTACAAGTATTTGTATTCGTTCAAAATGTTGTTGTTAAAAAATAAAAAATCTACAAAATCGTCTCCAAATATGACGTAGATTCACTGGTTTCCCGCTTGTACATCGAGTTTTGTTACACCGTGTATATTTTTTATCTAGATGCCCGCATCATCCAAGGATCCCCAGCGTCTCCTAACCAGTTCCCTTTCCAAGTCTACATGGTCGTCAGGATGAATCAAGGAGGCAGGCTGTCGTGCGGAGGAGTCCTCGTCAGCCCGAGGTGGGCTCTCTCCGCTGGGCACTGCTTATCAGGGTATGATAATATATTACATCAGATAACTAGCATCTTTTATCCTGTTTATGAGGTTATTCCTTCACAGACTACATTCATCCCTCAACCTCAACAGACAATAGACCTAATAGCCCAGCCTAATTACCCCAAAAGTAAGCGTTTGCCTTAACTAATTCGAATGTTTTTTATTCTTTTTTTTATGTTGTTCAGTGATGTCCAGGGAAGGTTGCATCAAAAGTCCGGATGAATAGGAGGTGAGCTTAAGAAAGGATTTTCAAAAAACTAGAAAAAATGGGTCTTTTTTTAGTTTTTTCAAAAAAACTCAAAAACGCTTAACCCAACCAAAAATAATCGCATGAAAAAGAAATAGAAAACTAAAAATTCTATAAAATTGGAAACTAAAAATCATTTTTATCGTGCGAGGTACGGTTAACGAGGTGTAAGTCCGTTTCCGAGGCAAAAGATGTTGACAGAAAAAAATCAGTAAAATATGTGATTTTTTAAATGAGATTATTTCGAAAACTATAAGAGATACTAAAAAAATTCCCATTTCAATTATATAGAATTTTTAGTTTTCTATTTCTTTTTCTTGCAATTATTTTTGGTTGGGTTAAGCGTTTTTGAGTTTTTTTGAAAAAACTAAAAAAAGACCCATTTTTTTCTAGTTTTTTGAAAATCCTTTCTTAAGCTCACCTCCCATTCATCCGGACTTTTGATGCAACCTTCCCTGGACATCACTGAACAACTTAAAAAAATAATCAAAAACATCCGAATTAGTTAAGGCAAAAAACCTAATTTGACTGGGCTATAATCAAATGTACATAATTATGTAAAGAAACACTACTCAAAATTGACACTGAATTAGGAACATTGGATAGCAGTTGTTTCAATTGTATATTATTATCCGCTGATAAAGATCCGCGAATTGTTTCGAAACCAGTCGGGAGAAAAATATTAATAAAGTTTAGTTGTTGTAAACAAAGTATTTTATTTAAATAAATCATAATGTTTAAATGGTCTCAAGTTCTCCAGTAGTTGTAAACAAAGTATTTCTCCCTGAATTTAACATTTTTTTCAAATGGTCTCAAATCATTCCTTTTTCACAAATTGTAGATTTCTCACCAGTCAACGTGTTTGTCGCTGTTTTTCTCCCTGGAATTTATTTAGCTCCTCAACTGCATTCAATCTACATTCATCCTATTTTTTCAACTCCATGCTTACGCTTCCATTACATCTTATTTTTTAAAGAATTTTTTATCCCCATTATGCATGCAATCTACTCTTTTCATAAGCATTTTTTCCAACTCCATGCTTCGCTTCCAGACCATAGGGGTTGGTTGTATTTTCAGAGGACATTTATGCACTGCCAATTATTTACTTTTTCAGTGGTAAGCACTTATTAGTACCGAGTTTAAGGCAGACCTAATTTTTATTTGTATTTTCAGAGGAGAATATCCGAGAACAGATTACGTATTTACTTTTTCTAGTGGTGCAGAAGCCGATCTGCACGTCCTGGAATTCCGCCACGAAATTTCTCCAATTATTGCCACATCCAAGAATATCCGAGTTCACCCGTATTACGACCCAACTAACCTAAACCACGACCTCGGGCTGGCTGGAACCGCTGCAGATAAACCAATCACAAGTAATGAAACATCAAATAATTCTAAATATTTTAAGTAGGTAAATTTACAATGTCTCGCCGTAAGAGCCCCCGCAGACTAGAGACTTTCTATCTGGCGATAGTTCAGTCGGGCTTTCAATCAGTATGAAGATGTATGCAAGTGCGCATACTACAACGATCCGGTATCGGCCGATTGCTAAGTTTAATAGGCCTTGCGATTGCCTTTAAACTATCCTATCGATAAACTATCGGCCGATAGCTTAATAAGTATGGCGCTCTTCCACCGCGCGCGCGCACACTTGCCGATAGCTTTAATCGGGCGATAGCAATCTCCTTCGTACAATTGCAGCAATAGTTTTTTAACTTTTTTTCGAATTCAACTGGCTTTAGTCTAAGCAGCTCACTAACCGTTTTGTTCCAACAATCATTGGGACCGCTGTCCTCAAAAAGTCGTTTTTAACTGGAAAATCATTCGAGAGCAGTTGGCCGACTGTTCTCTAGTCTGCGCACTCATCACTAACCCGACTGTTTTGTTGATTCAGTGCGCTAGCAGCTCAACCCGACTAAACTATCGCCCGATAGAAAGTCTCTAGTCTGCGGGGTACCTAAGCGTTTGAGTGAAAGTGTCAAAAAATGTCCAACAGGAAGAATTCTTGAAGTACGTAGGCACCTACTCTTTCGAATCCCCAATATATTTAAGAAACAATTTGTATGTTAAATGAGAATAAAAAATTAATTTATAACGGGACATAAATTTCGTGATTCTAGCAAATAAAGCTTCCATTAGATAGGTAATATGGAGATGCATTTTTGAGCAATCCTCAGTCAACAATATATACTAAAACAATGCATTCAAATTTAGTGAACATCAAAATATTGTTTAAACTCAGAGGAAAATTCATGGTTTCATAGGTTTTCTAATGTAAATTGTTCAATTTGCTTAGGTATAATATATTACCCATCTAAAAAAGGCTTTTAATTTTTTATTTTTTTAAATAAAAAAGAAACATTTGAGTTCTTATGATAAACTCAAATATTTCAATTTTGGAGTTGCTTTCAAATAATCGGAAATAACTGTGCCAGAAAGCAGGAAACAAGTTATACTGAAGTGGGATTCGAACCTAGAGATTCTATGTGCGTAGATTTTCACGGTCGTTGATGATTCTATTTGTGTTGTTTTTGGGATTATCCGTGTTATGTTTTTTATACATTACATTTTGCATATCACATTTTGCATTATACAGCACATTTTACATCACACATACTCACCCTGAAGATGGCGCCTGCAACGGTGGCCGAAACGTCAGAGAGGAGAAAAAACATAACACGGATAATCCCAAAAAACAACACAAATAGAATCTAGAGATTCTAGTTAAAAATCCTCGAATCTACCACTAGACCACAACTCGATTCAAATTGAAATTGAAGCATAATTTTATCGAAATTGTATGCATCCATATGGAGTAAAAATAATTTTTGTTAAAGCTTTCAAAAAAGTACAATAGATTAAGTGAAATTGCACAAATTCCTATTGAAACTAAATTTTTGCATTTTTTAAAAAAATGGATTGTATTAATTCGACTAAACAAATTATACTTGAAAAAGAGATTATTTTAGGTCGACAAAAGAGATCGTGAAAATTGTAAAGGAAATGAGAATTTATTATTCAAAATGACTAATGTTCTACCAGTAAATGAACTGTTTAAATATCGATTTATTCTTGAGTATTTTTTCCGAGATGATTATAAGCTCAGAGTCCAAAACGTTTATAATTCACGGCAAGTTAGAAACGCGAAATTAATCATTCCTAAATTCAATAATTACTATGGCGAAAGATCATTACAGTTGCGATCCCCAGAATCTTCAATTCTCTACCTAGGGAAATAATCAGCATTGGTAAGATAGCATTGTTAAAAAGGGCCACCAAAGAGCATCTATTTAATCAAATAGTAAATAGGTGATACTTTTGAATATTCACTTCTCATTGCCTATGTACCTATGTATGTATGTATTGTTATTCTTTATATTGTATAAGTTTCACAGCTAAAATCAAATCTTGTTTCTCTTGTTTTATTTTTATTTACGATGATTCTATATGCCAAGACTAACCAAAGAAATCCACTGATAACCACATGGTTAGTGGAATCTTTTTTATTTTTGTATTAAAAAAAATTATTGAAAATAAACGCCATTTTGTGGCATTGAAAACTTATATTTGCCAACAATTTATAAGAATATTTCAATTTTCTCCAAAACTATGGGTCAAATAAAAAAAAATATTTCACAAAATCGACTCCAAATATGACGTAGATTCACTGGTTTTCCGCTTGTATATATCGAATTTTGGTTACACGGTGTATAAGTATGCTTTTTGGCAAGTTCTGTTTTCAGAAATAATGAAGTACATACTATAAAATTTCATTACGTAATTATTTCTTATGAGTATTGTTTTTTTTACTTTCTAGCAAATATCAGGCCAATCCCGTTGGACAGATCTGACGAAGAAGAAACATATGAAGACAGAATTGGCCTCGTCAGTGGATTTGGCTACACTTCTGACAGTAAGCTATTTTTATTTCATTTTTACAATACATCATCTTATACTATTTAGACATATATTTGTAATTGGCACTGGACGTAAAAATTAACCAAAGCTTTGTACTTAATAGTAATTTCTTTTTGATGGCCACAGCTCTTAAAGATCTTAAGCCTCCTTGATGGAGTTATTCCACCTTGCACGATCCTGAGTCTTCTGTTCCCAGCAACCTCTTTCTCCCAGTTTATCCAGATCAGCCAACACATACTCCATGCAACGCTGTTTTGGCCTACCCAGAGGTCAAACTCCAACAGGCCAGGATGGCTCTGGCTTCTCCAGGATGACAAATATATGTCCTGATCTTCTTCCTCTTCATCAGCCATTGTTCATCCAATGCTGGACATAGGCCTCCTCATTGATTTATTATTACACTTAGATTTGAACTGAACCAAAAAAATGACACTTCAACTGAAAACTTCAACTCCGCCAGACGCGTATTCAGTATTTCTTTAACCGCCGGCCGAGTCGGACGTTCAGAAAACATTCCGAAATGCCTTCCTGTGTAGTGAAACCGTGTAAAAACCGTACGGATAAAATTAACAAAAAGATGGTGTAACTTTCCACATGTAAGTGTTTATTTATATTTGTTTACATAGCCTAAAATAATTATTATTCAAAGAAAGTTTTCTTCTTAAATAAAAGCAAACAGCATCCACAAGGAAAAAAAAGTCATTTTAGATGCATGGTAAAATTCATGACGCTCCTCTCGTAAGGAAGGGGTTAGTATTGTATACTGTTACTGTAACCCTATATATAGCCCATACCTTTTGCGGTGTGTGGGCGGATGCTTGCCGGCAGTCGAAAGGGCTCTGCTCTGATAGGTCGACCGATAGTATAAACTAACTTAAGTGTAAGGCCCGGTTGTTTGAATAGTATAAACTAACTTATTAAAATTTTAACTTTCGTTTCAAAAAATTTTCAAAAATGGGTTGTTTGACAAGCGGTATAGTATAGATCTAACTGTAGTTAAAAATTTAAATCAATGACCAGGGACTCCCTCATGTATTTAAACTTTAGTTTAAAAAACAAGATGGCGTCCTACAGAACTGTTTCATTCGATTCGAGTTTTCTCTGCAGTTTTTTTAATCAAAAATAGTTTATGAATTTAATGATGCAGAGTAGCTTTTTTATGTATGGTATAATAGGGAGCTAAAAAGGACTGCATATTATTAATTACAGCCTATTTACATTCTGTCATTGTAGTAGTTTTTGTCACACGCGCCCGTATCTTGGATTTCACGCGTCTGTACATTTGAGTGAATATTAACCGAAAAATGTCCATCTATCGTAAATAACTATGGTATTAGTGATAGTTCAGAAGTCTATGAACTCTTCTGAACTATCTTCTTATCTCGCTCAAAAGTTTTTAGGACAAACGGCATGTTATTTGTGGGATGACGGTGATGCCTTAGCAAGATTTCGTTGTCGCTCCGTTTTGTGGCTAACGCAATTTATCGAAGACGACCTCAAAACCTTACCAACAGGTACGTTTTTCTATAAATCCATATATTGGTGATATAAATTATGACTTAGTTTTAGGTACCTTTAGATTATGTCAGTGCTCGTTCTGGTTTCCAAATTAAAAAAATCTGTTCTATGCATTCATGAAGATCTAAGATTTTATGCTCAAATGAAAAATGTGCAGCAACCTTTGGAGATATTGTAGTCAATTCTACTGTCTGTGCTGAGGGAATCTCAAGTCCTTCTCAAGGAGTGTGTAGTGTAAGTTTATTTAACTTTTATTTGACTTTTTATTCAAAGTAAAAAAACTTCGTATTAATTGATCTAAACTAACTTTTGAGGTAATTTTTTTTATATTTTTCTAATGTTATACACACAGTGCTATGTTTGGTACAAATTAACAAAGAATTTTCAAATTGAGGTAACTGCCATAGAACATAACACCAATTATGTGGACAAACACATGTACAAGACAAATTTTCTGTCCAAAGACGTGAAGTGAGCAAACGGTGGTTATGTTATGTCATGTGTATGTGTGTTGTTGTATGTGTGTGGAGTGTGGTGTATGTGTTGGGAAATCTGAATATTTTTTTTGTAACGCAGGAGAGGATAAGTAAAGAGAAAATGGAATTAATAGAATATACTTATCTCGACATGGTAAGTATTCACACATGAAGTGAATTATAGTCTAACTAATGTATCAAAAACCATGTGACATTTTCGGCGAAGTATTTGTTTGTATGTATTTTTCATTATAATATTTCGTATAAAACTAACTAATTAGTCTCAAAGTAACACATGTGACATTTCAAACGGTGCACAAGTATTTTAAACTAGGAGAGGATAAGTAAGAAGCAATTAATTTTCATGGTAAAATAAACATGATTTTGTTATAAAAAAAAACATTTAATAAACAAGCATTTTTCATTAAAATTAATTTCGTATTGCCCACATATATGTTTGCCACAGTCACAGGACAGGACAGAAAGAGATGCAAAATATACCTACCTACTGTTTGTTCTACAAATTCAAAATGTATCTCTTCGATCTATAAAATATTAATTAGAAATAAAATATTAACGTACTTTATATATTTTTTTCAGGGTGACAGCGGAGGTCCACTGACTATCGGCAACAGTCCAGACACAAAGCTGATAGGAATCGTCAGCTTCATCAGTAACAACGGCTGCTCCAACGTCTTCCCATCCGGCTTCGTCAGGACCTACCATCACCTCGACTGGATCGACAGTGTCATTGGATTCTAACTTAACCAACTAACTAACTCACTAACCATCACGCCATTTCAGTAGGCAGAGAGGATAGAACGCCCTACCACTCTGTCCTGGCATACTTCTCTTGCTTCCTCCACATTCATACATCTTCTCATGCACGCACGTCGATTATTCCGACTTTCTTACATGCCCACTTCCAAGCACTTGTTTTACTTGATCATGCCATGTCTTTCTCGGCCTTCCTCGACTTCTACATCCAGGCACAGTCGCATCATATTTTTTTTCCGTTCTTTCATCATCCATTCGCTCTACATGACCGAACCAACGTAAAAGACCTTTCTTAATTTTGTCGATATAATGCTTATCTCAGCCTTGCATTCTGCTCTAATTTCAACATTAGTGCACCTATCATACATAGTTTTACCACACATTCGCCTGAGGGATCGCATGTCAACTGCATTCAATCTACTTTCATCCTTATTTTTCCAACTCCATGCTTCGCTTCCATACATAAGGGTTGGTACCAGAACTCCATTATGCACTGCCAATTTAGCCTCTTTTGAAAAGCACTTATTAGATACTACCGACTACCGACTTTAAGGCACCATTGACTCCCGTTACCGTTACCGGCACTAACCCTCCTTTCAATGTCCTTGTCCATATTTCCATCATATTTTCATATTCTAACTTACAACCAAATAACCCTACCTAGCACCTAACCTAACCCAACCTAACCTAACCTGTCACTTGAGATCCAGTCTCGTATTAATAAAAATGTAAACGTTAAGTGATTTCACAAAAAATATTTCATATGAGGTACCTTGGACTGGAGCTGAAGAGTAAGACTGATCATCTTTGCTTCATGTAACAAAAATATCAATTTTCACTGCACTTGGTGTACCAATTCAGTGCGCTATGCACCATTGGATGTGGATAAGGGAAAGTAGAAGTACCTAGTAGTATTAATAAAAATGATTAAATTTCGTACTTGTTTTTCTTTCTGCCTAAATTAACATTTTTTATTATGACATGATAATCTTGTGGTTACTGGAAAAATATGGGCATAGTTATTAAACCATTTCGCTAGCTAAGAACAGCAGTAACTAAATGTTGGCTAGCTAATAACATGAACATGTCACATTGAATAATTAATTATGTACACACCCTTAACACATGGAGTAACAAAACTCGTAGTACAACCCGAAAACCGGTGAATCTACATCATATTATTTGTAATCTACAATAATCTTTATCTAATCTACATCATTTTTAATCTGACCTTGAAAAAAAAATTCTTCTCATAAAAACCTTTCATGAGTATGGCAGATTAAGTAAAATTGCACAAATTCTTATTAAATGCGGTGTTTTATTTATGGATACTATTAAATGACAAAATAAATTATATTTGACAACAATTTGCAAAAATTTATCGAAAAAAAAATCAACTTCGTACTCCATTTTCTCGAAAACTATGGGTCAAATTCCACAAAATCGACTCCAAATATGACGTAGATTCACTGGTTTCCCGCTTGTACATCGAGTTTTGTTACACCATGTATATAATAGTATTTTTGGCAAACATATTTTCTTAAAATATCGTTTGATTGATTAATATAACCACACTATAAAAATAACTCAAAAGATCTCTGATCAGATTAATATGAAAAATGTTATTATTTTTCACCAATTATTGATCATTTATTATTAACGTACTTTAAGTAGCTAACTAACGGTTAGAATTAAGTAAAGTAATTAAGATTGCTATCAATTTTTGTAAACTAATGGTGTTTATGTCAACGATTCGTTATCTTTTATTGATTAACTCAAATATCAAGCCGTAATCGGCAAAACAACGTAACCAACATTCGCCTGACACATATATTTACAGCTTTTACAGACCCCGCAGACTAGAGACTTTCTATCGGGCGATAGTTTAGTCGGGCTTTTAATCAGTATGAAGATGTATGCAAGTGCGCATACTACAACGATCCGGTATCGGCCGATTGCTATGTTTAATAGGCCTTGCGATTGCCTTTAAACTATCCTATCGATAAACTATCGGCCGATAGCTTAATCAATATGGCTCTCTTCCACGCGCGCACACTTAGGCCGATCGTTTAATCGGGCGATAGCTTTCTCCTTCGTAGTATTGCAGCAATAATAACTTTTCTTGACAATATTGTTCCAACATTCATTGCGACCGCTTTCTTCAAAAGTCGTTTATTAACTGGAAAATCTTTCGAGAGCAGTTGGCCGACTGTTCCCTAGTCTGCGCACTCATCACCAACCCGACTGTTTTGTTGATTTTGTGTGCGCGCTAGCAGCCCAACCCGACTAAACTATCGCCCGATAGAAAGTCTCTAGTCTGCGGGTACCTTAGCGTTTAAACGGGATAACTTATGAAATTAAGCTAAACGACGTGACTGATACCAACTTCTAGCAGCAGAAAAACATGAGAGACGCAATAAGAGAAACCATTAAAAAAACAATCAATATATTAATCCCATTTTCATCATTATTCAAACGAACAATAATGTTAAAAAAACCTTCTCCTGAACAATTTACTTTTTGTCGCTTACGCTGTTCTGCTGATTATGGGTCGATATGTCTATAGAGTGATTAATTTATTTTAATCAAACAAAATTTGTAACAAAAAATACAGTGTCTCAGTCCAAGGTATTAATCCAAAATAATGTTCATGTGAAAATAAACTTTTAAATAAATATTTAACCTCCATGGGAATCGAACTTGGGACGTCTTACATGGCAAGCCAAAGTGAAAACCACTGCATTACAAAGTGACCATTCATGGACAATAACATTTAACTAATATAATACATCAGCAGAATAAATGAACACCTTTTACAAAAACATGACACTCAATAATTTAGCATCGTGTAAAGGGTGATTAATCAATTATTAATCAGACCGTTGATCTGCTTAAATATATAAACAAAAATTCAATGCATTATTTCCAAAAAAACGTTCTCTCAAGGAGGTTCAACAATAAAATTATCCGTCCCGTAATAGTTTAAATTGTTACAAGCACTATCCAGATATTTTCAATCACACAAATACCTTGCTTCCAATTTAGATTATTACCAACAAGCATCACCACTGAATTTTCAGCTTACAAATATTTAAAAAAAGTAATCAAACATTACCAGAAATATTCATTTAATAAAACTGTTAAAAAAGTAACTATAAAGTAGGTACTGTAATAATAATTTATAACACTATCATCTATTCAAATTAGGTACCAAATCTTTATCTGACCTAACTTTCTCAACACAAGATTACCTGGCTCTAACCTAACCTAACCTAACCTAACCAAACCCGACAAAATAATTTAGTTTCTCAATATGTCAGTCAAAAGTGCAGATAAACCCACTAAAATAAAAAAGGAAATGTTCATAGAGGGTGTGGACGAAGGTGAATTTACTTTAAGCCAAATAAATAATGTGTTTTTGAGAATTACCCGAGTTATGTTGTTGGCTCCAATGACTATAGAATTCCGTACCAAACATAACATAGTCCACACGACATTGAGAATTTCAAACAAGATTTATTATGCTGGGCTATTTTTGATAATATTTATGAGTAAGTAGTTGTAAAAGTTCAGTAACTTATACAAAATATATTCATTAATTTGGGTATTTTAATGTCTGTTCAATCTGACAGGTATCTGCGCCAAATAGATAGCAATACGTATTAACTTTCAGAATAATGGAATACGCTCTGCGATCACCAACTTATCTATATATATATTATGTTTCATTTATTAGCGTTTGGGCGGTATAGTTTCTTCGTCAACGACATGAAAAGCCCTTGGTTGGTGCTAAAACGATTAGAAATTTCGATGTACCCATTGATTTATAATACACTTAGATCTGCCTTGCAGAGTAAATTATTTAGAAAAAGTGATGACACGAAGATTCCGCACCTCAATACACTTACACGGGTCGACCTATCAGAGCCCTTCGACTGCCGGCAAGCATCCGCCCACACACCGCAAAAGGTATGGGCTATATATAGGGTTACAGTAACAGTATACAATACTAACCCGTTCTTTATGAGGAGCGTTCATGAATTTTACCATGCAACTAAAATGACATTTTTTTTCTTGTGGACTATTATTTAAGAAGAAAACTGTCTTTGAATAATAATTCTTTTAGGCTATGTAAACAAATAAACACTTACATGTGGAAAGTTACACCATCTTTTTTGTTAATTTTATCCGTACGGTTTTTACATAGTTTCACTACACAGGAAGGCATTTCGGAATGTTTTCTGAAGGTCCGACTCGGCCGGCGGTTAAAGAAATACTGAATACGCGTCTGGCGGAGTTGGAGGTTTTGGCGGAGTTGAAGTGTCATTCATTTTTTGGGTTCAGTTAAAATCTAAGTGTATTAATAAATCAATGCCTGCTAATATAAATATGTGTGTACCTACCGATTAGTGATAAATAAATGATTGTGATTCAAAAACATTATAATTTACGAAATAATACAAATAATCTTTCCTCATTCTGAGCATAAATGAAATTTGTGTTCCAGTGGTAGCCTTGATCATCATCATATCTTATTTTTTTCACATTCCCAATCAAGATTTACAAGCAACTGCTTATTTACACATATTTCATAAGGCTATTTACTGTGGTGATTAGTATTTTACTGGGACGACAGCACATGAGAGGACTGATACAGTTTTTGACAAAGACTGCAAAGGTATATGTTCGAATCACTAACTTTGAAAATCATTTTATTAACTTGAATAAATAAAATTAAAAACTTTGTTTTTTTGATTCACTTTTTTATTATTTTATACACTTAGTCAACTAGTTTCGACCTACTGGTCATCATCAGGGCTACTTATCAACTAAAAACTGTGTATCAGTGATATATGTCACATTTTCAGGCTGACACCTATTTATCCTGGTACCCAACCATGTCAGATGAGAATAGAAGATACAACATCATTATGTTGCTACTTATTGTTTATTGGGTTTTCGTTTTAGTAATAGAGGGCTATATTCAACTTCATACGATCAGAAAAGGAAATTGATATCCATACAGGTAAGCCAAATATACAATATTCATACTACGTTCACTAACTAACTCATCGCGACAGAGAGAATAGAATGCCACACTACGCAGTCTACTTGCTTTCTCCACATTCGCACATCTTCTCATGCCACTTCTAAGTGTTTTTGTACTTGATCATGCCATGCTTTCCTCGATTTCTACATCCAGACACACTCGTATCATAGATTCTTTTATTTCTTAAAAAAAAAATAAGAATAAAAATTCACGCGTGTAATACTGGCTCAAATCTTTGAATGTGGGTATGGTGACCGGACTGCCACCACTAATACTTCAAATCGAAGCCAATATTACACGCGTCAATTTTTATTAATACTTTTTATTTCTAATAATTAATTAGGATTTTTTTCTCAGAATACCATGAACAATCACCCTCCGGAGTTTCGCGGTCTCATCGTGAAACACGGTGTAAATATTCACAAAAATGTGCATGGTGGTTTGGTACTGAAAAATATATATACTGTGAATGTGATAACTAATATGGCTAATAATAATAACTAATAACTTTACAGGTAGCCTAATGGGAGTATTTTGTTTCACGTTGTGGTTTCATATGATATCGCTAACGATGATATTTATGTACTGTAAAGTTATCTACACGCTCAAGAACCGTTTGATTCGCCTAAACAACTGTTTCGAATTCCTGATTCAACAGATGACCACACCTAAGTGGATTTATGGTACAAGTACAAAATATTTTATTCTAAACGTGTACAAAGGCCAAATAACAAAAAGTAAAGTTTACAGTATAAACATAAGACTGTTTATAGATTGCTATTGGTTACTTCTAATATTTTAAGAGCTGGCTACGGAAATAGGTTTGCAATTTACAGAGCAACGAAATCTAGTTAGTTAGTAATACTATTATTATTAATTGATCCGGACACCTGGCGGCGGCGTGTGAGAGTGGTTGGGCAACAAAAGGGTGGAAAAAGCAATTTATAGAGCTTTGGATTTGGTGTGGTATCATAGCTAATTGTGTATTTCATTCGAATATAACATTGCCAGGTTGTTTTGGTTGGGGCAAAAGTAGTGCCAGGCGACACCCAAGGTGCAAAAGTGCCAGTCATCTTATTTAATGATTCCACAGCCTTCAGGGTACAGATGATAATACTTTTCCGGGTTATTATGCCATGTTTCTGGGCTTTGTGTTGCCAATGTCCATTGTCCATCTTCTGGGCTGATGTGCGAGTATGGTCCTGTATGATTAAATGTGAGGAGTTTGTATGGTATGACTTGATTTTTATAAACTGTGGGGGTATTAAGATTCTACTGTTTTATTACTTTATTGAAGTTTCCTTGATTATAGGTAAAGAAGGAATTTTTGAGATTCCAGATAATCCTAGAAGCCATATTTCCTCCCCAGATGGAAGTAATAGAAGGAAAAATATTTATTCTATTTATGGTAAGGTCTAAGTATCATAAGATAAGTCTAACATAATATATTGAAAAATATTTCTGGCATTTAAGGCATTCTGAGACAGTCTCCTCAGCACATCCAAATGAGTTGTTGGAAGTTAAGGTTTTATTTTTTTATAATACTATGTAAAATGAACTTTTATTGTTCACAGTAGCAATGAACTATTATAGATATCTAAATTTAATTAATTCCTTTACACATTAAGTTCAAATTTTAGTTTTTTCCTTAAGGTGTTGTACATTTTTAGGAAACATGGGTATAATAGATGGCAACACGGCAAAGAAAACTGAATTTTATCTTGATAAACCAATGGATTATTCTCACGTGCCTCCAGGTAATGTAGTTTCATATCTCCATTTGCAACAAAATTCTCAAATCACTACTGTTACTACAACTCTCCCTTATCTGCACCCAATGTTGCATAGGACACTGCACGGGTACTCCAAATGCAGTTTACCTTGTTCACTTTTATTACACGAAGGCAAGACGATCAGTATGACTTAGGAAATACTTCATGTTTAAATCAGCACACCACAAGCCAGGCAAAATATTACCTAAGGTAAAATTGACAAAAAAATATTTTTTTTTAGACATACCTGATATTTTGAAGGAGTACATAGCATCGGCAATGGAAGCTCGCCTGTTAACAAGCGATGCAGCCAACATTATAGAAGAATTATTTGGTCCAGCTATTTTCAATGGAATTGTTTGCAATGTAATAAGTATGATTTTTTACTGCTTCTCAACAATCAGTAAGTTTTGTGTAAAAAATATTTTAAAAACGTACTTCATTCTCTTGTATGAAAGGACTAAGAAAGTTTCAAAGATTTTTTAGATAATGATATTTAATTTCAACGCATTTTAAGCTACGGTCTTGAGAGCCTTAGAAATGCCCGTTTTAAAAAAAGTTGGTGCTACTTGCATAAGTAAAAATGAAAAATCATGTAATTCAAAATGCCCCATTTACGAAATGCCATTTCAAAACACCATGCATAGTTAAACAATTGAAGGTAGAGCTACTGATTAATTGAATAAATTATTTGCATGCCTTCTACAAAAAAATTGTTATAGGCTGTCAACTGTTTTGCTACTTGTAGAATCTGCAGATGAACCAAAATCATAGATTCCACGTCTAACAAAACAGTTGACAGCCTATAACATGTCATTCTTCTTAAGTTAAGCGCTTCTTTATCATCATGATCATATGTATAATGTACGAAGCAAATGTATTTTTCCAGCATCAGATATTAATGTTGAAAAAATGTTCGGAGTAACATGGTTTCTTGGGATAACTATGATCATATTTCTAGTGGTGGAATCCTGCTATGAAGTGGTTCAGATGGTTAGTATTCCTCCCTAACAACATGTATATATTTATAGTCGTCGTTCAGGCAAAAGTCACTAAGAAAAAAATTTATCTGACTCACAATTCATAGAAAAAGTTATGAATTATGTTTCTCGATATGTGTGTAGATTTTCACGGTGGTTATTTATTATATCTGCTATGTTTTTTGGGTGAACCCGTGTTTCGTTTGCTTTCTGCTCCGACTTTTCGGCCTCCGTTGCAGGGACCAAAGATGAGGCAATATTTATGACAATTTTGAGAGTATTGCTTCCAGATAAGACTAGCTTATAAGTAAATCGATTGACTCACAATGTTTATACCCCAACCAGTGAAGTCTGTATATAAGAGAATAGAGGATAATCATGACAGCTGCTTTAGCAAAACAAGTTTTCGAAACTTTGAAATAATACATTTTTCCATAATTCACAACAGGGCAAAATCTCAAGGAGGATGGTGACAAAACTACTAACAATGGTTTCTGACTTTGAGTTGAGATGCAAAATAAAGTATTGTCTACGGAATTTGAGAAATAAACCTATACAATTTACAGGATTAAAAGTCTTTACTATTGATCGTGCACTTTTGGCAGGCGTAAGTAAAATACAATTTTTTAGTGTTATTAATATAGGCTAGTTGCACAATGTTTCCTGTAAATGCTGTTAAATAAAATGACCAAAAACAATCATATCACTGCTATCCATTTTTCAATAGGTCTAATAAGCAAATTGCAATTTTTCAAACTTTGGTGCTAGCAACATTAAACTGAAATAAAACACAGAAAAATGTTTTTGTTATCCATGAAATTGGCTTTATTTGACAGATATTTTTATGGCATTAATGCTTGAATAGGGTTTCGGGCATGTGGCAGCCGCGGCTGGCGCGTACATGATGTAATGTGGAAGTCCAACTTTCACGCACTCTTCGCAGTAAATTAGGCTGTATTTTGGCAATAATCATTTTTAAAAAACTGTCAATGCCTTCATTGTATCTTTGCATACTATCGGATAGAACTGTTGATTTAGTATCTTTGAATTATTTCACTGCATCCATTATTACGTCACCAAACAACATGAAGTTGTCCATCATTCAGCAATTCCCTGCATAATACCAACACAATAGAAACTCAACTTGACTCTTGCAAGTCAAGATGCCAACCCAAAAATAATTAGGAATAATAAACCGCGATTTTGACCCCACTTCCGGTCCAGGACTTCCGCCCAGCCAGGCCAGCAGAGACGCGTGCCTAATGGCCGTCTCGACAAAAAGTCACGTTTAAAATCACCCGAAACTAACGATCCCGCTTGTAAGGCCCGTAAAAAACAAAGCCTGATAGACTCGTGTGTGAGTGTGCCTAAAAAATTGCCTTTCCCCGCGCGAAAAACCGAATATTAGTCAATCCACGCGCCGCGCCGCTACAAAGGCGCCCGGGATGTAATCCCTTCGCCCTGGTGACATCCTGGCTCCAGAAGCATCGGCCCGCCGGCCGCCAGCACGTTTCGATCTCAACCACCCGCAGCGCCGAGTATTTTTTTCTTTGGCAGCGGGCCCCCAACCACCAACCACCAGCAACCAGCTACGTAGTCGTAGTTCATCTACCGCCAAACCATCGTATCAAGTAAGGCTTTACCGGGCGTTCAGCCCCCATCTCCTCCTACCCCGTTGTCTCAACACCACCCCGCGGAGCGCGTGGCGCTCCGAGCTGCTTCATCACCAGCGCACCCCAGGATGCGCTGGCCCCGCCGTCCCCTTTCACCCTGTCTCTTCAACCCCCGCGGAGCGCGCGGCGCTCCGAGCTGCGTCGTCTCGTCTCCAGCGCTTCCAGGAGGCGAGGCCCCGCCGCCAGGCCCCGTCGTCCCCTACGCTCCAGCGCCGGCCCCGGCTCCATCAACGGATAGCCTAGTTAGAGTGGTAACCCTTCCCTTCTCCCGTCCCGTAGTGATGTAGAGGTGGGAACGTTTGATATTAACCGAGCGTTAATGAAATAAATAGCCGAGAGGCCTTGTAAATCAAAAACCAGCGTTCTCATTGCAGACGGCAGGCGAGACCCCTTCTTGTAATACTTTATAGGTTATCATCCGTGAGAGCGTAGCACTTGGATTTCACCCGAACCAGCGAACTTCCCTGAGGAGAGATCTTTGTTCTGCCGACCAAAGTTAGCCGAGGCAATTAACATAACCCTAAAATCTCCCCTGTGCCAGCCCTCAGAGGATTGCCAACACTTGGGAGTTCTGTGCGTAACACTGTCACCCTGAAAACGTTGGGGCCAAATCCTGATGCTACGCTCTCCACAATATGTTCAGTCTCCCGCCATCTTTGTTTCTGTCTTAACATGTTTTGTTCAGAATCACGCGAATTTTAAAAAGAATCGTGAGTGTGTGTTCAAAAAACCAATTCCGCGGCCGTTTTGTGAGAAAATCCAAAATTCCTATATTTCTGTCAAACGTCGAGAACAAAATCGATATCCGCCATTTTTTTACCGCGAAAAAATCCGTCAAATCGGCACGTTGCCATAGAAATGTCAAAAGATCATTATTTTCAGCCTGTACCATATTGCAAGACCAGAGACAGGCACTTGTAGTTTTTTTTTTGCAGTTGTCAAATATTCAACAGCTGTTTTTTTTTTCGCGCGGATATTTTTCTGTGACGAAACGTGATACGTCGAACGTCAAATGTCAAATGTCAAATTGGACAACTGTCAACAAACAACTTACGTTCATATTCCAATCAAAGTTTGTGGATTATTTCTTTCGTCACGAAACCTTTTGGGAAATATTCTTTAAATAATTTTGTTTTGTTAACGAAATTCAAAAACTAGATAAATATTACATTACGTACGGAACACGGAAAT
>JAGVSP010003644.1:0-47857 GCA_022494985.1 Micrasema minimum | reverse complement strand
AACATTTACATTATTTCGAATTAAATTGTTACACAAGTGTACTGTAGGCTGTCAGTTCAAACGCATCTTATAACTTATTGCTGTTTCTTTGAGTTGTTATGAAAAGGTTCGAAGTAATAATATTTACAAGAAAAAATTATGATGGTACAACACTATTTTTTATTTTTTTTTATCAGAGAACATACAGCTTATAAATGAGAAAAAAAAGCATACAGTTATATTACAAGTACTCTTAAATTAAAACGTTTTGTAACATTTGATAAAGGTTAAATTATTTATGTGAATCAAATATGGCTCTGTTCTTGTGTCGCGGATTTCAGGTCTAATAATCTTATCAGATCGAATTCCCACTCCGCCATAAATATGATTCCTAATTTTATTGGTTTATTTGAATAAATTTCATTGACTTCTTTATAAGTTAATGAGTTTTTAAACACAAGCTACTTAGATTTTCTGAAAATAGCTTTAAGCTCAAATATGTATTAATAGAATGATTAGCATCTCGACCAATTCCTTGAATGAGGTTGTACCTACTAGACAACTTGACATCTCTAGATAAGCTTAGATAAGTTTTAAGCTTTTAAAAAAAATTGAAAAAAAAATCGAAATAAAATAATCACTTAACTCAAAGGCAATGAATTGCTACTTTTCTGGAAGCTGGTACGAGTGACCGGTACAAATACATAGAGCCTTAGAAGGCAACATTTGTAATATTTTTTTTTTGAAGTCATAAGGAATGAAAACTTTGAACAGCTCTACTATCTCCTGATACATAAAAATGAACATAGAACCATTTCAAAGTGATGTAACGGTTTTACAAAGCTCCTAATATACACATGTACATAGTTGTTCTGTATTACAGGATTGTAATTGTAATTATTTCACCGGCTGAACAGTGGCGCCCGCGGCGGGTTTCATCCCGTCAAAGGCTCAAAAGCGAAACAGGTGGTATAAATAAATAAAAACATTCCGTATGCCACTGCCCAACTCAATATTCTTGTGACAGAAAAGTGGGCGGAGTTACCTACTTCAAACACGGAGTGTGACAGTACTTTCGTTCGAATAATTCAGCACAATTTCGCCAAAAAACGTCACGGCAGCTTCGACGAAACAATTAAATAAATAAAACAATCAATATTTCAGCGCCGTTCTTAGCATCGGAAAATCAAACGTGCAAAGGGAAAAGCATCGTGACGGTTTTCACAAATACATTTAAGTCAACGCCAATTAGTTTATTGCCACAATTAAAAATACGTAAAATTGTTGGAGACGAAAAAATCCAATACATCTTAAATCAAACGTAAAGCTTATACTAAATAAATTAAAAATAATGTCATGTAAGCAACGAATATTATATAATACAATGCTATTTGTATTCAAAATAATGAACACCAACAAAAAAATCTGAATTTTGGAAAAAAATGGAAGAAAATCAATGTCAACACGGACACAAAACAAGAAATAAAGATAAAATAAGACTACCATATAGAAGGAAAGGTGTGTCCCAGAATTCGGTCCTATTTAAGGCAGTTAAGTTATATCATGAAATGGGAAAGAATATATACCAAGAAAATAAAATATCAAAATATAAAAATAAAATTAAAGATTATGTGTCGAATAATGTGTGATGAGGGTGTGTTATTATTGTATTTATGAATATGAATTTATTGTTTATATTAGAGTACATTTTATATTTGTATAGAATGTATGCTATTTCAAGTAATAAAAAAAAAAAAAAAACGTAAAAGGTACGTACGTAGAATCCAATGATTAAATAATATTTCTTCGCTGTTTTCGCTATCACCGCTTGCCGATCGTGAAGGTGGCCGTTCTGTATCTTATTTTTTTGAGAATTCCAATTCTCTGTGATTCAAAATACACAAATAGATTGGTTGTAATTCCTTTGTAAGTTAATAATAACAATAATAATAACTAACTACATAACTAACCATCTCGCCATTTCCCTGAAGGGGTAGGCAGGCCATTCTTTCATCATCCATTCGCTCTACATGACCGACCCAACATAAAAGACCTTTCTTAATTTTGTCGATAATGCTTATCTCAGCCTTGCATTCTGCTCATTAGTGCACATTGGTGCACCTATCATACATAGTTTTACCACACATTCACCTGAGAGATCGCATTTCAACTGCATTCAATCTACTTTCATCCTTGTTTTTCCAACTCCATGCTTCGCTTCCATACATAAGGGTTGGTACCAGAACTCCATTTATAATAATAATATAAATAACAATAATAATAGTCATAAATTAAGCCAATTTATATAGCGCCGTTTTTATTAAATATCGTCTCAAGGGCGCATTACAACTTAGGTCTAATAGGATTATACAAAAATTAAGAAATGTGTAGAATGAACAATAATGCAGATCCTAAAGCTACAATAATATCATAACATCTAGGATTGCTACTTGTTGATAACTACGTGTCACTTGGCGGAGTGAGAAAGGGTGTTGTGCTTAATTCACCCCAAAAATCGTAATCAGTGATTTCAGTGAAGAAAGAGAGGAAAAAAAGCATGTTACTGCTGCGGATAAGAAATTTTGTGTAGATGATGAGTTTTTAGCTTTCGCCGAAATTCAGAAGAACTTTCTTTACATCTTAGTTTTGAAAGAAGGTGGTTCCATGCAGATGGACCTGTGAATGCGAAAGCTCTATCACCAAGACTTGTATTCGGATTTCGCTTAGGCTCCGAGAGTCTTCCGATCGCTTCTGATTTGGCTGATCGTAGGGTTGATTGCCTTCAAGCACTTGTAACTTGATCATGCCATGTCTTTCTCGGCCTATATTGACTTCTTTACCCAGGCACACTTGAATAATCTATTATTTTAGCCCTTCTTTCATCATTCATTCGCCCTACATAACCGAACCATGGTAAGAGACCTTTCTTAATTCTGTCGATAGTGCTTATCTCAGCCTTGCATCTGGCTCTAATTTCGACATTAGTGCACATAGATACATAGTTTTACCACGCACTCGCTTGAGAGATCGCATTTCAATATACCTTCGTTATTCTTTTTAAAAAATTACATAGATACGTATCAATCAAGACGTGTATAAATGTATAATGCGGCAGCAAAGAAAAGTCTACCTACCAACACACGTGTTCGGTAAACCCATCAGAGCGGTAATGAGTGGGGGTTACTTCGGACTGCAGAGGGTACTTAAATAATTTAGATTAAAATTCCATCCTTACATTAAGGGTCCGCCTGAGGAAAAACACAGAGAAAATCATGTAAAATTCATAAGCCACGTGCGCGTGAAGCGTTAAGAGAAGCTAGGAACACTGCTGTCAAATTTCAAAATCTGGTAGGAGAAAGGTATATAAATAATATAAAATGACATTTAATAAAAAATAATTATCGATTATTATTATTTTGTTTTTTCTTTCATTCATCCCCCATATATTTATTTAATTTTCTATTTCCTCTTTATCCGTTTTTATCTGTTGTACTGATGTTGTATATATATATTTTTTTAGTTTTAGTTTTTACTTAATGCATTTGTTTTTTTTTTAAATGCTGTATCAACGATGACGCGAAAATAAATTATGATGATGATACTTAATATTATTATTACAAACATACTTGTTATACTTCCAATTATATTAATTTCATTCATAGGCAATCAGAAGTAGGGGTTGCAATCCCGCAAAACGGGATCACGCGTTCCCGCGGGATCTCGCTGCTTTTATTAATCCCGCACCTTCAAAGCGCGGATCCGCGGATTCCACAAATTAAAAATTTTGTGCCAAAACTTTCGCGTAAATCGCAAGTAACACGAGCGCGACATTATTTGTGATTTGATTATTAGTATGGATATGAATAAGACTGAGTTAAAAATATCAAACTGTTGTTAGGAGTAAGGGTAAAATTAAACAAAACTATTAAACTATGCCAAACATTTAAATATGAATCTAAGAAAACAGATTACTAATTACTTATAGGTACATACTTAATTGATAGAAAACAAATCATTTCTGTTGCTTAATTTAAGAAATGTTTAGTAATAGTTAGTTTTTACACAGAAATCTGTAGTTTCAATTTGATTTTATAACATCATTTCAAAGATGCGCGATCCCGCGTGATCCCGCGCGAGATTGAGTAATCCCGCATATCAATCCCGCGGGAATGAATGAGCTGCGGGATTGCAATCCCCTAATCAGAAGGTGCCCATCCAGGGCGAAAGTGCTATTTCGTGAAATAAAACATAGAACTGGTGGTTTTGTATATAATGGCTTCATTTCAAAGGATTTAACTATGGTAATGATAGAAAATCCCGTTTTATACACTTATACCTAAAATCAGGGATTTCTTGTGAACCTTGTGATATTAATTATCACCATTACATAGGTTTTTTTTGCATAAAATAGCAAATTTAGGTATTTCTCTTGAGAAGGAAATTTCTTTTTTCTAAGGATACGGTTTGATGGTTTTTTTAGTTAGTTAATTTAGTATGTTTCATTAAGAGATTGCTGGAAACAGAAGACTCGAGACAGAGCAAGATGGAAAATCATCGTCAAGGAGGCAAAAACTCTTCATGAGTTTACTGGCCATCTGCAGAATTAATGGTTGGCAGAGAGGATAGAACGCCACACCACTCTATCCTGGCACACTTACCTTGCTTCTTCTACATCCATAAATGTTCAAATACTTGGAAGTGGTCATGTTAAAAACTGGAACAAACACATACTAGGTTTTGAAATTTAACAACCGAAAAGCGGAACACGGTAAGGGACATTGGGGTGGGAATGTGGCGGGAGGGTCGCCGGTTGGGACTCTTAAACACATCAACTGTATAGTAGGAATACCCAAAAGCATAATCTGCGACAGTTCATTTGAAGTCGAAAAGCTTTGAAGTCAGTTACTGCGAACAAATATAGACAGTTCTGGCGTAATTAAATTAAAAGTCGTATTTCAATCAACACATTTCATAAATCTGCTAAGTTGAGAAGCAGCTATTAGCTGATATAAAATGGATATAAGTAGTGGTTTTAACGTTGGTTGGGTTGTAGAGATGTCATGTTGATTTCTAATATAAAACGTTTTGGATGTAAAATTTATTTAATTAGGTACTTATTACGAAAAGTACACTTAGAAATATAAAAATTTTAATAAAATACAATTTCCTGATTTGACAGGATTTAAAATATTTGTGCTTCGTTTGGTAAGGGCTTCACGTTTTTTGCGATAAGTGAAACTATAAAGGTTATGCAATATTCAATATTTATTTACATTCGACTTCGAAAAATCATTGAATTATATGGATAACAGAAAGTATAGAGAGAATTGATGAATTGAATTGCTAGATCATTGGCATGGGTCTCTACTGATTGAGTCGCCATCCCATTATTGTGATTATATTAAATATGAAATGTAATAAATAAATAAAATTTCTAAATGCGTTTACGAAAAGGGCACTGAATTTGTATACTAATTGCAGTATATCTTGAACATATGAATATTTGTTAAATTAAGATATGATGATCAGTCTAACGCTTCAGTGCCAGTTTAGAATAACTGAATAGTTTGGTTATAACTTGAATGTACGCAACATAATAAAAAATAAAAGATTGCATTAAGTTAAGAGATTTTTTAAATGTTTTACGTCAGCAAGTACCAAGTCGGAAAGCCGCTTTAATTTTCCAGTTTTCATTTAATGTTAGTGTGGCTTGGGATATTTACAAGCTACTAGCTGACGCACCCTTAGGTGAAGGATAACGTATATTGCCTCTTTTCAGCACTAAGCCGAGTACTTTGAGTGGGCTTGACCGCCTTACGCCGCCAGCCGGAGAGCTCAGGAAAGTCGGAAAATAAGCCCTAAGTGATAACCGCCAGATAGCGCCACTTAAATTATGTACCATTGCTGCTGTTAGTTTGCGGCTTATCTTACATATTGTAAGTACAATTTTTCAACTAACGCGGCTAATTATAGCCTCAAAGGGAAAACTACCCTTATTCAGAGGACGCTTTTCCGCCATTTTATTACGTACGACGCGACGTAATCTAGAAAGCTTTAAGCTGGGTGGTTTAAGACTACTTGGCGCACTATATAAAATGCATTTAGAAATTGCAATACCAATAAAACTGAGGGATATTTTAAAGTCACCCCCAGCATTTTACTTACATAGTTATGTGTTGATACTGTGGGCGGAAAATTTCGCTTTTCGGTAGGCGAGTCCTGCAATATAATTACTTTACTTTCTCATAAGGAAAGCTTTCTTGCAGCAAGAAGTGAAAATAAGAAAATAATTAGATATAGGTAAACTTATATCTACATATAGTTTGGCCTCAATCTGACATTTTTAAAACCACTTAATAATAATCTTAATACTACAGCAATCAGGTAAAGGTGGTACCTATAAACCTACTTACTATCGCCGAAGAGGTAGGCAGCGGGGATAGAATGTTTCATCACTCTCTCTTGGCATACTTTATTTGCTTCATCCCATTCACACAACTTCTAATACACGCACCCCGATTATTACGATTCTTATCCACTTTCAAAGTCCGCTTCGTAGCACAGTGGTAGCACATTTGGCTACCGTGAATGAAGTCGCGGGTTCGGGAAATATTTATTTACATGTAATGTGATTTTCGTATTAATATTTCATGTGTGGTACCTTGGACTGGTACTGAAGTCTATGACTGATCATTCTACCTTCATGTAATAAAATGATCAAGATATAATGCACTTGGAGTACCGATGCAGTGCCTTATGCACCATTTGGTGCGGATTGGGGAAAATTAGTAGTAGTAGTATCCAAACATGCTACTTGTGAATGAAAGAAAGAAAAATGTTAGATATTTTCATGATGTGGTGTTGAAGGAGGAATGCTGTGCATCCTATGGACTGCGAGACACACAAGTCTCTTTTACCTGCTTTGGACACATTGCAAGTAACACTGAGGGTCTGTAAAAGTTGGTGATCAGGGTAAGTTGAGGGTAAGCGAGTGAGACGATCCCCGAAAATATGAATAAAGAGCTAACGGGGTCCTCTATGATATATGGTCCTAAATGCTTCAATCAATAAGGCCCAGGAATGGAAGGAATGAAGCGATTGTTTTAGTCCATTCCTGTGCAGTTGGTTGTATCAGTTAGTTGCCCATTGAGCAGAATGACGAAGAAAAAGACTGACCTAAAATCATCACGATCAATAAAATAACTATTCTACCATAGAGTTTTTATTAAAAGTGCGTCCTTGTTTAGTACCTGTACCTAAGGCACGTTGAATGTTTCATTTAGCTCTTGGTAGAATAATTGTACTTCGGGCCAATGGTCGAGCGCTTACGGAAGTGGGTGTCCTTGAACGAGGACAGGGTTCGACAACACTAAATCTAGAAACACTCTCCATGTGCTGTTGTAAAAATAAAATGTGAATACAACACGCCACCAAGCTTGGTAATTAGATACAAAAGATGCGTGGATTTATATGGCCTATGGTCACTTTTAATTATAAACAAGCTGATCGTCCTAGGTACCTTCAGTATTTTTTAGGGAAAACATTACTTTACTAAACTAAATAACCATCACGCCATTTTACTGAACAGAGCCATACCACTCTGTCTTGGCACACTCACGGCTTTACCGCATTATACATCTGCTAAAATAAAATACTTTCTCATACAACGAAAAAAAATTTTTTGTAAGTATAAACGGTATATTAAATTATGAATGTAGAAGCAAGAGAAGTGAGCCAAGATAGTGGTGTGGCATTCTATCCTCTCTGCCTTACCTTTCGGAGAAATGGCGTGATGGTTAGTTTGTTTTATTTATTTTTTGTTATAAACGGTTACATACGCATACAAAAACTTGTAAACTCAAATTAATTTTAAAAATCAAATAAATTTTTTTTGGAAGTTTGAAGAGGAAAATAGTTTTTTTTAAATATTGAAACTGGTTCGCCAACCAAAATTTGGTGATTTCTCATAAGGTACTTATATTCATACCTACCAATGTCATGAATCGGGAGGAAGGAATCTCCATACAAAAACGTCTACATAACATTATAATATTATGTATATGTATTTATACTAATTTATACTAAATCAAATACAATACATGCAACACATCTACTTGGACAAATCAACGTTAATAATTATAATTTATTATCTAATGATCGAAAATATAGTCATATTTATTTAATTATCGTTAAATTAATAAAATATCAGTCTTTTATGGATTGATAGTCAATCATTTTCTAGTGGTTATCGAGACGAAATTCTTAATTTTAATGTCTCACCTACTTTGTAATTATTTTAAGTGGAAGTGCAAAAATTTAATGATATCTGAAAATGTATTTGATTATTCACGTGATAATTATATGCATCAAATGAAAATTATCGGTAGTACGAATTTGTTAAAAAAACTCATACGCTCTCCGCTTTTACTTGGGTTCATAAACTCATTTAGCTCTAATTGGTAAAAAAGTATTAAACTAACGTAGTCAGCAAGATAAAAAGCGTTTCGACGCGCCGCGTTAGCTTTGCGACGCCGACGACCGACGCGACGTCAAAACAACAACACGACGCCGACGGCACAGAGTGATATGTAGATTTATTTAAGATATGTATATTTGTATATAAACAAAACATTTAAAAGCAAAATTTTGTATTTTAATATTTTTTAACTATGAATTAAAAAAAGATTCACGTTATTTTTGCTATCATGCTCTTTTAAAAACATATTGAAACCACCAAGAGCGCTATAAAAACCCTGTCTGTACGTTTCTAGACCTTATTATGACCTAATTGGTCCTCTTATAATATCTAGTATGGAATATTCAAGTGGGATATTCCTTCCCCTTTTAAATTTAATCTCTCCATCCAGCAGAGGGAAATCGAAGATAATATTCAAGAGGTCGGAGTTAGAGAGAAAATATAGCGAAAAGCTGGTACTTCAATGAACGAATACGAAAGTCAAAAGATATTTAGCATAAAACTGTATTTATTTAGAATTCCTGTTTGATTATTGTAGTTTTATCTATTATGGTGTAAATTTTCACAAAAAATATTATTCATATTATGCGATTCCTTGTACGGTCCGAAATGAAAAATAAAAAGTAATTTAATTAAATACTTAGTCATCAAGAACAACAATAATAAATAATAAATTCTTACCTGAGGGAGCACACCTTAGCATGTCGTTTTTGCAAATATCCATTTTAAACTTACCTGAAAAAAAGAAAAACAAAATCTTAATTTAGAAAACTATAAAGGAAACAAAACACTGTTTAACGGAGCTTAAAGTTCATTATAAATTAGTGTAAACAATAAATGTATAGTAACATTTTGCTTTAGTTCGAACATTGTAATTATTCACATCAATTCTGCAGCCATAATTCTTCTACACAGGTGTTATTTACACGTTAGTTGGTTTTTAATAAAAATCTTGATTTAACCACCTCAACAGTTCAGGAGGCCCAAGGAGGAACGTTACAAAGATTCAGGCGTGAGAAGAATCACTATTTTAAATGTAATAATTAATGTGTTTCTCACCGGGAATCGAATAATTAATGTTTAGTTATGAATTGTGTTTTATTTCAGAATAGAAATGGCAAACTGAAAGTCTGGCTACCAAGATAGAAAGCAGTATAAGAAACTTCTTTTATAGAAGACGTTGTATTTCATACCTACGCCACGAAACTTTGAAATCAATCAATAACAACAAATAATAACAATGAGAGCCCCACCCTATCCTTAGACTGTTTTAAAGACTATTGATTTTTTTAAAGTCCCATACAAACATACCCAACAAATAACAACAGTCAAATCATCATCATCATCATACCATATCCGCTCCATATGTGGAGCATATGTATTCCACAAACTGCCTCCAGTTCCCGCGCATCCTCATAGGTCAAGTCCGCGTCCCGCAACTCTGACGCAAACAACTGTCGACGGATTGTCAACAGTGGACGTCCAGGACGCCTTGTAAAATAGGCGAGCATGGTTAAGGATCTCGGGAGGCATACGTAGTACATGGCCTAGCCAACCGTAACGCCTACGACGGATGTAGATACCAAGGGTTGCTGTATCCGATGCCTCATTTCTGTGTTCCTTATAAAGTCAAACCACCGCACACCTAATATTCTTCTCAAAGGTTTCTATTGAGAAGTGCACTGGGTTTGCAAGACGTTACAGATAGATACAGATGTGCGTCAAAGCCTTCTTCCTACCCTCTTGTCAAACCTTTTAGTCGTTATTTTTCTCTGTTTTTGATGTTATCGGGAAAGGTTTTAGGAATTATTTGTAATGCACAGAGACATGTCTAGAGTACATTTTGTGAGGAGTTAGTGATGCATATAAATTTTACACAACCGGCTTTTGTTACTTCAAGTAAGATATACTAAATCATCCAGCTGCATAAAAAATACGTTTAATAACTATTGTACATACCTAGATTTTGGTAGACAACATGGCAAAAAAAAAAACCTTCCCTAGTATTTTTTAAAAAATCAATCTTTGTAACACTTCATAATGAATTTAAAATGATTTAAATAAAATGATGTTATGTGTTACTATTGGGAAATATTTTATTCTATAGAAATAGAATTAACCATCACAACCGAAGGGAGAAAATTAGGAATTTCAGGAAATGGTAGTATAACCTAAAATAGCTTATCTAGAGATTTCGAATACAAAACCTAGACTATAAAAAATATATTAATTTAAAATTAAAGCGTTATCTACAATAATGACAATGAGCTCAAAAGAGCACAGATTAAATGGGTAAATATACAATATATTTCATTCTAATAACGCGAGTTGATTCAATAATTTTCTGTACAACAACCTTTTCTGAGTTTTGGTAATGCGACCATGCAAAATGTTTTAAGCGTCATTCATTCATTCATTATACCATATCCGCTCCCTATGTGGAGCATATGGAATCCACAAACTGCCTCCAGGCCAAGCGATCGGCCGCCAGCTCTCGCGCATCCTCCCAAGTCAAGTCCACGTCCCGCAGCTCTGACGCTAACTGCCGACGAATTGTCAACGTCAAATTTAAGCGTCATTACACTACATTTAATAATTCTTTCTGTAAAACAATTTTGGCGCTTTTCTTTTCGGCGGGCTTTATTCGTTCGCACTTATTCGATTTTTCTGTCATTATTTATGTAGTATGGAACAAAGTTTTATATATTATGAAAAAAAAAAAATATTTTCTTTTTTTATATACTTATTATTGTCACTACTGCAATTGCACGTATCGTCCATGTGGACTTAGAATGTTGGAAATGTACATCTAAGAATGAAATACTATTTCAATGGAATTGAATGTATATTCCGAGCACAGACACATGCAAACCTTTCAAAGAAGGGTTGCTATGCTTAGAAGGGAAATTTGCGCTATGTCTGTATACAACACTTGGTCTTAGCATTATACATATTATTACGGTTACGTTTGTAAGTTTTGCCTAGCCACATACAAGAGGGCTATGACGTAGATATGCACATTGCATACAGAATAGGTAGGATAACAACGTATGCAGTGCCTATACCAAGAGCGTTAGGTAACTACTTCTACGTACTGTGTACCAGAATGCTTTTGAGGCTTATCGAGAAATTAGACTGATCAAAGCTGTACATTGCTACCTATTCAACCTAAAGGTGTATAACGCCCTGTGTACTGTAGGTACACAGGTTAATCTACCTACCTATTGAGGCAGTTTGCATTAATTTAATTATCTTTTTTTTAATGTTCAGTATTAATTGATGGCACTTAGCAAAAAAAAAATATAGGTAAAGTGGAAAAATTGTGCTATCCAGTTGGTTGTCTTGGATTATTAGTCGATAGATTTGTATGATTCAAGTAGAGGAATACTTTATGAACCTCGGCGCAGTCCAAAAAACAAGTTAAGCGACCGAACCAGAAATCTAGTTAGATTTTAAACAGTAAACTCTCAGATATTATTGATATCTCAACAGAGACAGAGAAACTCTGGAAACGAATGTGGGTTATCTAGGCGTTTACAGGGCTTATGACCTGTCATTGGCTGGATCTGATATCAGCCCAGCATGGGTATAATCCAGTAATTTGTCTACAAGTATTTGTATTCGTTCAAAATGTTGTTAGTAAACTCTCAGTCCACAGATTTTAATAGAAATATATTACATTGCATATCTTCTTAATACGAGTACTTAAGATCATTGTAATGAGAAATCATAATTTGTAGCCTGGCTGGGTGGGGTAGTATTGCGCCTAAGTACAGTTAAGTCTGCCTTTGTAATTAATTCGAGAAGTGACAGTAACAAGGACCCCTAGTAAGATGACACTCGAGATAGGCGATGATTAGGGATTGCCTTTGGGAGAGTCCATCACCGTGTGAGGGATCACTGCAGACGCAACACAGACAGTTTCTCAAGGCAAAGACGAGTTGAATGCCATGTTTAGGTACCTCATATCTAGGCACACACTTCGGCCAAAAACGTAAAGAAAAAACCTTTTAAATTATGATTATTTCGATATAATATTTTTAAGTTTTCAAACAAATCATTTTCAACATTCTATATCCGTTCCCTATGTAGAGCACATGGATTACCACAAACTGCCTACAAGCTTAAGCAATCGCGATCGGTCGCTAGTTCTAGTGCGTCTTCCCAAGTCAGGTATTTCCGTAGTTCTGGCCTAAGCGCCAACAGATTTTTAGCAACGTCCAGGAACCGGAAACCTGATGCCTTGTAAAATAGGCAAGCATTGTTTGAGAGACATTCGTGATGTATTAGCCCGACCAGCCGAATCGCTGACAGTTGACATCAATGCGTCAGTTACCTTACCACGGCATTTCTGACAAAGTTTAACGATAATAATACATCGAGAATTCTTAATCACTTATTCTCTGAACTCAAAAGTCTTTTGTTATGAGAATTGAAGATAATCTTGAAAAAAACATAGTTTCATTTGTTTTCGTAATAAATTATAGTCGACCGAAGATTTTCCAATTCGACCGTAAATTACCCATCTAAACGTGATCTTACGCTTATCTCGCCCTTACGTAATTATCAGTAAGACGCTGATGGTTCATCTACAAAGTGGACGTGAAAGTTACTGAGTCTATTTGACAATCCTATTGTGGTCAAAGCCTCAAACAAACCGAGAAACTAACGCATCAAGTAATTTCATCAACCATCATCATGACTGATGGGTACCCTCAGAGAGAATCCCATTATTTAACCTTCGTTTCCCGATGATATATATGTATTTACTCCAATTATAATCAAATCTTAAAAAATACGGGCCTCAGATTTTTGTATTCTTCCGTAAAAGAATTGCAAATCATTTTTATTTATTTGGACTTGTACATAGTGTTTTTTTAAATATTTTTTTAACTATAATAATAATGTCCCCTTACTGGGATATCCCGTGCCAAGGGAAACAATTTTCATTGTTTATAACGGTATCTACACACAATCTTAATTTAAGTAATTCAACTTCATCTTCTTAAAGTAATACAATCAAAAGTTTACGTCAGAACGGAATAAACTGAAGCATATTATTCTAGACGAGTAAGCCAGAGAGGTCTATGGACTGCAGTAAACTTGACTTAATCATCATTAGCGAATAGCGCAGCTTAAGTCCATGTATGAATACCAGCGTATATGTATCGTTCTGATTGAGTTTAGGTAAAAGGGCTTAACCCACAGAAATTGAATTATTTACTTTTTGTCACAAAATTATTCAATAGTATTATTTTAAACATTGTAGGTATCCTTGTGTAGTTTTTTTTATAAATGCGAAATAAACATTTACACATAGACATATTTATACGGGTGGTAGCCCAGAGATCAGAGATCCCCGATTCGAATAGCCACTCCACCACGACTTAATTTCTATTTTCGCAATCTGCTTAGGCTTTATTAAAAATAGTATTTCCAAAACAATCGAAAAACATGCAATAGAACTTTGTGCAAATATCACAATCATAAGTTAGCAAAGATTTTTTTTCTATTTAAAAAAAATTAATATAAATATAAAGAGTTCTGAAGGAGTGGAAATTCCAAAATCAGTTCTCAGGTTAGAGTAAGTTAAAAAGAAAATATTATGAAATAAAATGCATTTCATAACATTTATTAGTGTACGTACCTAGTACACTCTGTTTGAAGAGTTTACCCCGCAAATAATTATATTTGTAAATATATATAAGTTAACAAAACAGTCCTACAAAAATTGTAGAAAAAAAATTACTGGAAATAACGTTACCACATATAATGATATCGCAAATTAAATATGTTTTAATGTAATTTTTTTATCACATCAACATTCCAGGATACTCAACTGAGGAAAATCCCACGTTTGAGAAAAATAACTTTTAATTTTTGTGTTCTCACCAGTCATCAAACTCAAAACATTCGTGGCGTGAGTCCACCGTCTTATCATTTTACTGCAAGAGCCGCCATTATAATCACCTTATATAATTAATTATAATTATAATACATAAAAACATTTTTATTTTGTGGTTATTAACATTTTATTTATATTATCACATCCGAGCATACGGATTTCATAAACTGGCTTTAAGTCAAACGATCGGCCGCCAGTTCCCGGGCATTTTTGTACTGGAAATCGTATTTTTACTTTTCCTGTGTAATTCCCGTTTTATGGATTACCTCCTTTTCCCCAAGCACAGTCGATACCACAACAGTTGGCGTGTATTAAGTGAGTGCGTTACGTATCTACTTCCGTAGCACAGATTCTTTATTGCAATAATTACAAAGGCAGTCAACTCCTCATTACTTACAGTTCCACTCCAGAGGTTTTTTACGTGGAAATTTGGATAGAATTTCTTTTGAGAGGAATACTGAGGCTAGAAAAAAAAGTTTATCGACGCATACAAAAAATGGATGCAAAATGTTGTTTTTATTTTTTTTAGTTCATTTTCATAAATTCGATGTGCTGTTTAATAACGAATTCTTATTTTGTTGCCACCTTTAGTTAAACTAAAAACTTACAAAAAAATATAAATAAGGCCAACTCATTTATTTTTTGTTTTGTTTTTAAAAATCGGTCCGTGGATTTCCGTATAAAATAATTTAAAACATAGGTATGTGATTTTTTTAGCATCGTGGCTGTCAATAAATCTGAAATCATCATTTTGAAAATAATTTCTAACGCTGGCGCCAGGTGCAGAGTTAAAAAATAAATACGGTATTTCAATATATTTAAGATGTTATTTTATACAACTTTTTTTAAATTAATAAATATATGTACCCTAGTACCTACTTAAATGCTGAAATCTGCCGATTGGAACCTGATATTTATGAACAATTAAATTAAAATAAAATATTTGGACACACGTGTAATAAAAATGCATATGAATATATATATGTAGGTGTCTGAAAGATCCCCGGATCGAATCCCTAATCCGCCACGATTCGATTCCTATTTTTAATCAGATTTGATTAAAAAATATTCATCATCATACCATATCCGCTCCCTATGTGGAGTATATGGATTCCACAAACTGCCTCCAGGCCAAGCGACCTGCCGCCAGCTCCCGTGCATCCTCCCAAGTCAAGTCCACGTCCCGCAGCTCTGACGCAAACTGCCATTGAATTGTCATCAGTGGACGTCCAGGACGCCGAGAACCCGATGCCTTGTAGAATAGGCAAAATTGAAATGAATGAAAACAGTATTTGCAAATGGAAATATGTGCAAATATCACGAGGTTGCATAGATTTCTTTTTAAATAATAAAAAGTATTTTTTTGTTTATACAACTATCAAGGAATAAACAAACTTTTTCACTTTTGTTATGCCATGCGAGTATGCATTATGCATATTGTGGTAAAATTGATGTTATGAAAATCAGCAATAATATTTTGTTGGGTGTAAATTTTGCTGCACAAAAAAAACAGCCAAGCATTTCGTTTCTATCACTACCTATATTTACGTAGCTGTTTTAAGCTTTTAGCATGATGAAATATGATTCCCTAATAACGGAAATATCGCGTCTAAAAATAAAAGCTCGCTTTGTTGCAAAAGTTCGCTCAAAGGATCTTAGGACTTGATAATATTTACCAGTCTGTAATTTGGGAGTAATTTCTAAACCTTTGGAATACGAAACTGGTTCGCTTAACCATTGTGTCCTTTTGCTATCACGCCATTTACTCACTGCTGGACTTTCCTCCCGATTAGAATGTACTTGTTCAACAAAATAAATATAAGAAACTTAAAAAAAGAGTCAAAAACTGGTATCATCGGATTCCAAAAAAAAAGTAGATTTTAGAGACCATAATGCATATATGTTTGACTCAATAAAGTCAAACATAAATCTCCTTCGGTATATCGCTGTCGCAAAGCTTTAGAAAAAATTGCTAAGCATTTTAGCTATCCCACTTAATGGTTGTAGGTAAGATTCAAACTGAATTGAATTACTAGAAGACGCTTAAAGATGTCTCATGAATTTATTTTTGTCTGTATTTTTACCAGTTAATTTTTAGCAACATTTTGAATGTGAAAAAATACTTGTAGACAAATTACAGGATAAACACCATGCTGGGTAAATATCAACCATTATTGACATCTCAACAGCTACAGAGAAGCTTTGAATATGGATTTTTTGGCTTATGACCCGTCATTGTCTGGGTAACGAAGGAGATTTCTATATATTATTAGGTTTCAAAAATGTTATATGTATGATTATCAAATGATGGGCGGAACGGGAAAAGTTGAAATAAATCAAGTGGCCACTTAACCCAGCCAATGACAGGTCATAAGCCTTGTAAACGCCTAGATAAAATAATGTTTATATTGTACGAGTACACGTAAACATTTCAATTTTGAGGATATTCCAACAAACTAATTTATTGTAGGCAAACAAATTAATTATTGTGATATATCTAGTAGATTTCGAACGTAAAAAATATTATTTTAAGAGTCTGTGACTACGGGCCCACGGGACCACGATTTAATACTATGCGGTGGTTATTTTTCATTAAATTTATCATGAAATTAGAGATCAATAAATAGGCCATAATATCAAGTTGTACAAAGCAGGTTTGCAGTCAATACATAGGGAACAACAATCAACAACGGTCAGGATCACTCCGAAGATATTTTGTTTCAATATTTAACATATCTGGCATTCCTTCCATGCTGGAATAGCAAAATCCATGCATATTTTTGTACGAAGTAGGTACGTATAAACGTATGTACATATTTTGTCTGAAGCCGCATCAACGTGCAACAAATGTTTACGTTCTAATATCACGTTACCAAACAAAGCATAGCACAGAGATTCTACACTGCGAAATGAATTTGAGAACTTTGTATCAAATGAACCATCATGTGTGTATTAAGTAAGCATTGTTGGTATAAAATTAGATATTTAATATCCAATGGTTTATCATATTGTACCAACCCAAATATGTATGATATATTATAATACTTAAATTAAATAAATGACAACATTTAGAATGAGTACAAATGCTTGTAGACAAATTACCGGATTATACCCATGCTGGGCTAATATCAGATATTATTGATATCCCAACAGAGACAGAGAAGCTCTGGAAACGAATGTGGATTATCTAGGCGCTTACAGACCTGTCATTGGCTGGGTATTGATGTATTACAACATTCCCCATTTTTGATGTATTACAACATTCCCCATTCCGCCCATCATCTGATAACCATATTATAATATGACAAATTTTTTTGAACTTAAAATTAATGAGCCTTATACCTTTGTGTTTTTACGCTTAATATTATTTTCATCAAAGTTAAAACACTATTATTGTATGATTTTTTTAAATATTTTTATATTATAAAATTGGTCTTGTATTATAAACTTAAGCTTATGGGCGTTTATAAATACATACAATTTTAAGGAGAAACGATCCGAAAACGATCCGAAACAGGGTTAGGCGTTTTGGGTCTTAAATGTGTAATACTTATATTTCTTATGATAAAAAAAAATGTTTTTTGATACTCAACATAATGATGTTTCCTGTGATTAAAAATCTTTCTCTTAAATACTATAATTACGTCACAAAAAATTCGCGAATTTTATGAAAAAACTCTCGAATAGCGTTGTGGCGTTTGAGCCGGCGTTTCTTTATTAGTGACACCTCATTTCTAAAAGAATACCAGTTTTATTAAAAATATAATTATTCATCCTGTAATCAAAAATAATGGCAAAAAACAATTCAGTTTTTCCGCAATACGTTGTCAAACAGACGCTATTTTTTTGAAGATTTTTTCATACAAATTACTATTGTAAGATTTTGTTCGAATCAGTAGCAGATTCAAAATTCAAAGTCATTCGCCATTCGGCTTTCGGACGGGGAGGTCACGTCCGTTCGTCCTAAAATTCGTCCAATTCAAATTTCGTATATGTACACAACCACACCAGGTGTTTAAACCCATTGGTGATAAAATCAAGTATTTTTATTTTATATTTTATTTGATAGAAAACAACAAATTTAATGTTTTTATATTATTCTGTGTCAGTTTTTTCCTTCTTCGAGCTACAAGAAACTTTATATACTATAACTACTTTCCCTTATCCGCACCCGACGGTACACCAAGTACAGTGTATATTGACCATTTTATTACATGGAGAAGTGTTCTTTATTGAGAAAATAAACATAACATTAGAAAACAGGTAGGATGATCAGTCTTACGCTTCAGTACCAGTCCAAGGGATCGCACATGAAATATTAATATGAAAATAATCATGTAAATAAATATTTCATCTTGACGGGAATCGAACCCGCGACTTCATGCGCGGTAGCCAAATGCGCTACCACTATGTTACGAGGCGGACATAGGGAGCATATGGACTCGCTCACAATTCGCGAAAGATATATATTCTATTGTAGAATGCCGAATTAGACTTTTCATTTTTGTTTAAATTTAATAATTATCATCACCATACATAATTTTTCCCATGTAGAGCATTTGGATTTTTTTAAATTCCGAGGGCGCACCTTTTTTTTCATAAAATAATGTTGGGTATCGTTTTAAGGTTTTTTAAGGGTCCTGATTTCGAATCTTGCGTTTATTTTTTATTCCAAGATGGCGGATGTAACTTTTTTCATAAAATGATGTGGAGTATCGTTTTAAGGGTTTTTAAGGGCCCTGATTACGAATCTAGCGTTTATTTTTAAATCCAAGATGGCGGAGACGCCACTTCTTTTCAAAAAATGATGTGGGGGTAAATCGTTTTTAAGGGCAATTTTAAAGGCCCTGATTTTCGAATCTAGCGTTTATTTTAAATTCAAGATGGCGGACGCCACCGTTTTTTCAAAAAAATGATGTGGGGTATCGTTTAAAGGGTTTTTAAAGGCCTGATTTCGAATCTAGCGTTTATTTTCGGATCATGATGGCGGACGCAATTTTTTTTCCATAAAATGATGTTGGGTATCGTTTTAATGGTTTTTATGGGCTCTGATTTCGAATATAGCGTTTTATTTTTGGATCCAAGATGGCGGACGCAACTTTTTTTCAGAAAATGATGTTGGGTATCGTTTTAATGGTTCTTATGGGCTCTGATTTCGATGTATAGCGTTTATTTTTGATCCAAGATGGCGGACGCAACTTTTTTTCATAAAATGATGTTGGGTATCGTTTTAATGGGTTTTTATGGGCTCTGATTTCGAATCTAGCGTTTATTTTTGGATCCAAGATGGCGGACGCAATTTTTTTCAGAAATGATGTTGGGGTATCGTTTTTATGGATTTTATGGGCTCTGATTTCGAATATAGCGTTTATTTTTGGATCCAAGATGGCGGACGCAACTTTTTTTCAGAAAAAAAATGATGTTGGGTATCGTTTTAATGGATTTTATGGGGCTCCTGATTTCGAATCTTGCCGTTTATTTTTGGATCCAAGATGGCGGACGCAACTTTTTTTTCATAAAATGATGTTGGGGTATCGTTTTAATGGTTTTATGGGCTCTGATTTCGATTATAGCGTTTATTTTTGGATCCAAGATAGCGGACGCAACTTTTTTCATAAAATGATGTTGGGTATCGTTTTAATGGTTTTTATGGGCTCTGATTTCGAATATAGCGTTTATTTTTGGATCGAAAGATGGCGGACGCAACTTTTTTTCATAAAATGATGTTGGGTATCGTTTTAATGGTTCTCGGGGGCTCTGATTTCAAATTTAGCATTTATTTTCAGATCCAAGATGGTTAAGTACCTTTTTTTCATAAAATTATAATGAGTATCATTTTTAGGTAACGAGGTATAGACAAAAACAGAATACGAGGAAATATAAAAATACTTCTACAAGATTATCTACACAATAGAAAAAATGAAAGTAAAAATGAACAAAAACCCTAAGTGACGAGAAGGACTCTAGAAACTGGAGTCGCCCAAGGGTTAATTCTCGGACCAAATGAGAATTTAATTTATACCAATAGTAAAAAAAAATTAAACCACGATTGCGAAATGTATTTGTTTGCAGATGATACAGCCTTAATAATGGCGAGTGATGATGCATTAATAATGAGGGTAATGAGGTCATAAGCCCTGTAAACGCCTAGATATTCATATTCCCTTCCAAACTTATCGTCTCTGTTGAGATGTCAAATTGTAATTATTAGCCCGTAATGGATGAAATCCAGTTTTTGTCTACAAGTATTTGGACACGGTCAAAATGCTGTTTATTTTATTATTGATTGATTGAATATCCATATTCCCGAATTTGGAAAAAAATCTACTTCATCTTTGTAGAGATATAAAAATGAAATATATACCAACTCCCGTCATGGAATAAACCCAGATTTGTGAAGTATTTGAACACACCCAAAATTTTGAAAGACTAATTAAAATTGGGAATTCATCAATATGGTCCTGTTGCGTTTTCCGTTACCGTTGGATTTAGTTATATATATTTTTTGATGTTATTGAAATAAAAACCTAGTGAGACACCTGACAGCTGAATGTGAATGGGATGCATTTGTTGTGTAGAATTTAAAATTTAGATCTGAATATTTTTACTGAAATAAGGTTGTAAAAGTGTTTATGGGGAGTAAAATGTGTAAATAAATCATTCGATCCTTTGGTATAGGTCTTCCAGGGCCTAGATTACCAACAATTAATTATATACATCGCAGTTGTGACGCATAATATGTGGGTAGTATGTATATTATCAATTGTCGTTTATTCGTGTGTCACGCGTCGTGTTGTTTCGACCCCTGAAACTGAGAGTGTGTGCGTGTGTACAACCGTTTGCAAATGTATGAGTAGCGGAAAATACCGAAATTCGAGCACCGAGCATTCGTACTAAGAACCTTAATGCAGTTTAGTACTCATAGTGCGAAGTGATTATAATTAATAATGTGCTTTATAACCCAACATTTTCTGTGAATGCAGAAAAATAAAGCGAAAAAATTTCAAAACCATCAGTGCAATTCGTTTGTAAATCTGATTATTAATAAGCGAGATACAATCATTTATAGTTTTTATTCCCCATTCGATCATATAAAATCTTTACAAAAATCAAACTTAAAATTATTGTATCTCTGTTATTAATTATCCGATTCATAAACGGATTGCACCGATGTTCTTATGATTTTTCGTTTAATTTTTTTGCATTCACAGAAAGTTTTGTTTTACAAATCTATTGATCGATTTCCTGCTTAGATTTTAAATTGTTGGTGGCAGTTCGTAGCTCATTTTAAGATCCATTTATTTTTTTTAAATATTTTGACCACCTTAACGAACTATGAGACCCAATTAGTTCCCCAGAGGGGAACAACATCACCAACACCCAGGCTTGAGAAAATCGCTATTGTTTTTTGTGGATGTTCAAAAGTTAGTCCTTTTGACATGTTAGAATATCAGGCGACAGTGAGGCAACAATGTATTGAAACATGCAGTTAATACAGGTATTCCTGAATAAAAAACGAGATAAAAACGTTTTCTTCGGACAGGCAATGCATCAAATTGTCATTGGAGAGTACACTGTTTGAAGAAAAATTCAAACACTTACCACAGCATCTGCCCTGAGTGACATTTTACTCTTTTTAGCTGGAGTTTTAGGTTTTGCTTTACCCTTGGCAGTTTCGGCTACCGGCAGTATAAGAACATTGTTTTTATAATCCCAATTGTCCACGGTGAATAGGAGCTTTTCCAAATCTCTGTCATAATCGTAGAACTTAATTTTGGCATCCATTAACATGAGTGAAGGACTTGGCTCCAGATATTCTGAAATATATAAAGTGTATAAAAACATGTGTGTAGATTTTCACGGTTGTTGATTCTATTTGCTTTGGTTTTTTGGGTTATCCGTGTTGTTTTTTGTCCTCATATAGTTTTAAAAACATTAATATTTCATCCATTACTGATAATACAGATAAATGAGGGGTATAAAAGCGACATTAGAAGTTTAAATGGGACGTGTGACTTGAGAAAATATTGCCGATAGCTTAGCTTGGAGGCAGTTTGTGGAATACATGAATATGTTCCACATGGAGGATGATAAAAGCCAGAGCAGCCTTTTACTGCAATTGGAGAAAAAAAAAAAAAAAACTAATAAACCGTGATTCCTATAGACGCAAAAAACTGACTTAATTTCTAAATAATATTAATAATATTATTTTAATAATATAACAAAATATATATTGAAATATAGGCAGATAAAATTTAAAAATCAAGGCTGTTTTAGCTGCTAAAACTGTAAGTTGTTTAGTAATTTTTTTGAAAGACCATGAAGATTTAAACAATTAAAAATAGAAAAAACATTTTCTGACAAAAAGCGTACATATTTTAAAGTCAATATTTCTAACCTTCATTATCCTTCAATTGCAGTTTTTCCTTTTCTTTTTCGATCCTGTAAATGAAAAATTGTACTACATTGAAAAATGTAAATTCAACAATGGATGCATTATTCAATGTGTGATTGAGGAGGTAACGTTCTGTATAATGTCTGGAGGCATTTTACCTGTGACACATTTTCATTCCGATTTGTTTTGTACAAAAAATCAATCTTTTTAAAAAAATTGCAAAAAACAAAAAAATATTACGAGGTCTTACGAGGTAATACCTCGTAAAACCATCGTAAAAGCCCTTTCTTAATTTTGTCGATAATGCTTATCTCAGCCTTGCATTCTACTCTAATTTCAACATTAGTTGCACCTATCATACATAGTTTTACCCCTCATTCGCCTGAGAGATCGCATTTCAACTGCATTCAATCTACTTTTGTCCTTTTTTTTCCAACTCCACGCTTTATACCAAACATAAGGGTTGGTACCAGAACTCCATTATGAACTGCCAATTTAGCCTCTTTTGATAAACACTTATTAGATACGACAAAGATCTCATCTTAAATTAGCTAAGTATGATTAAAAATAGCTCCGAAATTTAACAAGACGCTTGTTTATGATCAGCAGACAACAGCCGCATCTTCCGAATTACCTATAATAATATAATGCATTTAAATTCAATACCTTTCTGGTACTGTAAGAGAAAATTCTTCAAAGGAGTTATGGAACACGACAAGTTGCAGATTCCTAGTACTGGTAATAGATTTCAGCACGCACATGAGTGCTATGCCCGGTGTGTCGAGGAACTTGCAGTTCAAATTATCCACAATGAAGCCAAAGGGATATCTTGTAAATGCAAACTGCAGGGCTTCAATCATAAGGGACTAGAAATACAAGAGAAAAAATATAAGTAGAGAGATTAGTAATGTAATGACAAATATGGTACACCAAGTGCCACTGTATCTTGATCATTTGTTACATGAAGGCAAGATGATCAGTCTTAAAATTCAGTGCTAGCATTGATATATAATACACTTAGATCTGCCTTGCAGAGTAAATTATTTAGAAAAAGCAATGACACGAAGAATCCGCACCTCAATACATTTACACAGGTCGACCTATCAGAGCCCTTCGACTGCCGCCAAGCATCCGCCCACACACCGCAAAAGGTATGGGCTAAATATAGGGTTACAGTAACAGTATACAATACTAACCCGTTCCTAACGAGGAGCGTTCATGAATTTTACCATGCATCTAAAATGACTTTTTTTTTCTTGTGGACGGGCGTTTGCTATTATTTAAGAAGAAAACTATCTTTGAATGATAATTCTTTTAGGCTATGTAAACAAATATAAATAAACACTTACATGTGGAAAGTTACACCATCTTTTTTGTTAATTTTATCCGTACGGTTTTTACACGGTTTCACTACACAGGAAGGCATTTCGGAATGTTTTCTGAACGTCCCACTCTGCCGGCAGTTAAAGAAATACTGAATACGCGTCTGGCGGAGTCGGAGGTTTTGACGGAGTTGAAGTGTCATTCATTTTTTGGGTTCAGTTCAAATCTAAGTGTATTATAAATCAATGAGTGCTAGTTTAGGAATCACATATTATTGTTGCACCGGTTTTATTTTCATTTATTTTATAGGTATTAAGAACATAATAGAAAAATCCAAATCATTCTTAATACAATTATAAATAATACGACAATAGATAGTATGGGTATAACAAAGAGTAGAAAGTAATATATGTACAACATTTTGGGCGTATTCAAATACTTGTACACAAATCTGGATTTATCTCAAGACGGAAGTAGGTATATATTTTTCATTTTATATCCCTACAGAGATGAGGTAGAATTCTTTCAAATTCAGGAATATGGATATTCGAGCGTTATATGTGATTAAAGTTAGAAAGTGCCTTCCTAACCCACTGTCTTGAAATATGTCGACATCCGAGGTGATACGATTAAGCAGCAAGATTGCTCTACCAACCGGCATTACCATTGGCAGGTTGGTTCTGCATCGTGGTAGGTAAAACAATCGATGTCGAAGATAGTTACCAGGAAGTCTTCAGGTACGAACAGACCTACAACCATCAGAATTTCTGAGTTATATCTGTTAAGTGAAGCTCGATTTCGAATATGTACATCATTGTCGGCAGAAAAAAGGAGTAGTAAAATCTTTACCATCGCTCAGTAATTTCTGTCATGTGAAAAGTGTGATTTTTTAGTGGCAGCAGATATGAAATATTTGCTAAGTGTTGAAGAACATTGTTTGTGATCTGAACAATTTTAAAAATAAAATATTATTGATATCCCAACAGGAAACAAATGTGGATTATCTAGGCATTTACAGGGCTTATGACCTGTCATTGGCTGAGTTGAGTGGCCACTTGAAGTATTACAACATTCTCCATTCCGCTCATCATCTGATAACCGTACATGACAAATTTCGAAACATCTATTAGTATGAAATTATCACACGTCATTTCACATTAATTAGATTTTTCTCACCGTTGACATCTGTTGAGAAAATTTCTAAGTATTTCCTCGACTTTTACATCCAGGCACAGTCACGTCATATATTTTTTTAGCCGTTCTTTCATCATCCATTCGCTCTACATGACCGAACCAACGTAAAAGACCATTCTTAATTTTATCGATAATGCTTATCTCAGCCTTGCATTCTGCTCTAATTTCAACATTAGTGCACCTATCATTACATAGTTTTACCACACATTCGCCTGAGAGATCGCATTTCAACTGCATTCAATCTACTTTCATCCTTATTTTTCCAACTCCAAGCTTCGCTTCCATACATAAGGGTTGGTACCAGAACTCCATTATGCACTGCCAATTTAGCCTCTTTTGATAAGCTCTTATTAGATACTACTGACTTTAAGGCACCATTAACTCTGTTACCGGCACTAACCCTCCTTTTAATGTCCTTGTCCATATTTCCATCACTAGTGAACATGCTTTCCAGATATACAAATTCTCCCACCTGTTTCAAGCTATCGCCATTTAATACAATCTTACACTAAGTCATATTTTAATTTCTTTCAAAAACCATCACATATAATAATGATTTATTAGTTACCTCAGGAATACTGAGTAGCAAGTTAAGCGACTTTGCGGACATGGTAGACCTATCTGTGTAAGCTTCCGATGGCGATGGAGCGTTCTTGGTAGACTTGGCCGGCTTACTCCCGGTTTTTTTGCTCTGTTTCATGTAATCTGTATTGGTCTCCCAGGCTGTTAGCAAGGTTTCTATTTCATATTCAAGGACGTCCATCTCGTCCCAGCATGTCATGTCGGCTGAAAATAACACAGAAAATTATAACGCTAATGATTATTATTATTATGGATAATTTATGTAGCGCCGTTTTCGTATAAATATACCTCAAGGGCGCTTAAGTCTTGGGAAATTTAAAGTGAGTGAAAACTCAATTTCTGAGTAGAAAATGCCATTATCAAAATTAATCAAAAGATTTAGAGAACATATAGGTCTTAAGTTTCTTTCAAAACATCAATTCACTCTCACAGTTGCGCACTTCTGGTGGGAGAGCATTCCAAGCCACAGGGCCCGCAACCGCAAAAGCGCGCTCTCCAAAATTTGTGCGCTGATTACGGATCGGTAATAAAACCCTGCCTATAGCTGTAGATGTAGCTGATCGAAGTGTGAGACGTCTTTCAGCTAGTTTATCTAGAATGCAAAGCTCTTTTAAATACTCTGGAGCGGCATCATGCATGGTGTATTCTACCCTTTGTGGAAAGCGCAGCCAGTGCAGTTTTTTTCCGAGCAGTGGAGTGATGTGGTCGAACTTAGAAATTTCAAAGATAAGTCTAGCTGTAGCGATCAATACTGATTGCAGGCGAGTCATTTTATTCATTGGTAGTCCAGCGTATATACCGTTACAATAATCGACTCGAGACACTACAAACGCGTTTATTAATTGACGGGTGGCGTCAACCGGCAGATTTTTGCGTATGCTTTTAATCTGTCTCAGTTGGTAAAACATGAACTTATCATTCTACTGATTTGTACATCAAGAGAAAGGGTCAGAATTCAGAGTGATGACTTATCTAAATTTTAAAATGAAAACGAATAGTTTGTTACGTTCAGGTTCCTTAGCGGGATTATTTTTGGCAGCTTTTTGTACCACTTCCGTGTAGGCTTGCGATATGGAGGCTCTGATGTTAACAGAAGACACCGTATCACCGTTTACTATGGAATTCATCAGAAGATTGTCCAAATTCAACAGTGGTAGATTCAAGGTATCTCTCGTTTTGCGAATTATGTCAAAACCATCTGAAAGTATGAAAATTGTTAAAGGAAATACTTAAGTAACTTTTTATTTACAGAAAAATATAAGGATGAAAGTAGATTGAATGCAGTTGAAATGCGATCTCTCAGGTGAATGTGGGGTAAAACTATGTATGATAGGTTCATTAATGTTGAAATTAGAGTAGAATGCAAGGCTGAGATAAGCATTATCGACAAAGTTAAGAATGGTTGGTCATGTAGAGCGAATGGATGACGGCTAAAAAAATATATGACGCGACTGTGCCTAGATGTAGAAGTCGAGGAAGGCCGAGAAAGACATGGCATGATCAAGTAAAACAAGTGTTTGAATGTACAAGATTGCAAATAATAAAGTGACTACCTCCCTCCCTACTGGAACAAAATCTTGCTTTTAGAGGAATGGACTCACCAGTATAGGGGGCTCCAAAGAAGACAATATAGATTGGCGTATATTTCTGGGGCATCACTTGAGCACTCTCACACGCCTCCCATATGATCGGGTCTATAGGCTCGGAGTATGTCAAGTCGGCTAACGCGAAATCTGGGCACAGAAAGTGATTAAACAGAAATGAGAAACATCAATAACAAAACAAAATTATTGAAATCATTATTTATTTATTTATTTTATTGTTTTAACGCCCATAGGGCTTTTACATAAACATTTTTAAATGTTACACAGTAGACAGCTATTCATTACCGCCAGAGATGGCATCCAGAGACTGCTCCCTAAAATGAACTAGATTAGTGTTGAAAACATCTATATTATTAGCATACTTGTTTGCAGTGCGTGCATTCGTCGTATAGATGAGTTTGCACTGTAATTTGTCGATGATTGGCTGCAGTAAAATAGTGCATTACTACGTGTAACTCGACCAGGCACTCGTATACTAGTTAAATTTGTTAGTTGACAATACTATTATTATAAATATGTGATGTAAATAATATATTATATAGATATAATATGAAAAATTCTTTGTTTTAGTAAAATGTATGCCATCCTTGTAACAAGAATTTCAGAGAAGTGACTTTCCATACTTGAAAAATACTACCGTGTTTAGTTACCCATTACGTCACTCACTACGTCATCAGTAAGCATCTACGTCATCACTAGACATCTACGTTAACGTTTCATTGTGTGAGTGTATGCTAGAGTCTTCAGACGGTGGAATTTGATAATAAGTGGTGTTATGAAATATTTTTAGAAAACTTGTATGGAAACGCCCCTTCTAGTGAATTGGGTTCTTTCCGATTTTTGTTTTGATTTCAAAAAATTGATTGAAAAATTACAATATCAAGGAATTTTTTTAAAAATTTTTAAGATGTCATATGAATTTTCTAGCGCGGTTTGAAATAGCACTTTTTCAAATCGCTCGCAAAATCCTCCATTTGGCGCGCATGCGGTGTGACGTCACAGCAATATAGGCGCTCACTACGGAATGAATTTCACGCCTTTCACGGTAGACGGGAATGACGTCATTAGCCAATAACGGGCGTTAAAAATCATTCGTATTTTCGTGTTTTTAAAACATAAATTCATAAACGAAAACCAAATTTTTGATCATTGTGTTGATCATATATCGTTGGAATCGTAAAAATATACTTTAAATATTTATAACGTTTTCAAGAATATTCATGCTATCGGGAAGAACCCTATTCTGGTTCAAAGACGATCACTATCGAATAATTTACTTTACCTTGAGAATTATCAGCTACTTCGGTAGATTTCATGTAGTATTTTGGTACAATTTCTTCATCCTCTGAGCACCTAGAAATGGTAAGTAAGAATTAAATTTAAAAGATTGAAAAGTACTAAATCCTGATATTCAGTTGCTTGTACATTAATTTTTATTTAGCTATCAAGAAATGAAGAGTCTGGCAGGGGACAGAGACGAGTGGAAAGATTGAGTGACTTATGCAGACCAACCCTGAGATTGTAACACAGAAATATATACCTACCGAGATAAAATATAATGAAAACTATAAAAATTATTCTTACTTTAAAGTATTTTTCAATTGTACTTTGACAGGATGTTGATTCGGATTGTAAATTGCAAACACGAGTTCTTGAGGAAAAGAATACGGTATTATCGGGTCAAAACTGATATTGGATCCAAAAACATCAATAGTAGGGTACAATCCTTTCCCTATCAGGGGTATAGTTAAAGCGGTTTGGGTTTCTTCTACACTTATGATAAGTTCAGCATTGAAATTCTCCTACAAAAAATGAACTATCATTGATTGATGAATATAAAGAGATGGTTTTATTGACCTTTGCGTCCCGATGACATGTATTTAACTCGACTCTTATTAATGTCAGAAAATCTATAGTTATTATTTCGCAGCGACAGAAATCAATTATTTGTCAAAGTTCGGGGATAAAATCACCAACTCAAGACAGGATCTGGACTTCTTCGGTGTAAATCTATCAAGATTTAAACATTCACCGAAGTAGACCTGATCCTGTCTTGAGTGTGTCCACATTTTATTCTAACTTGTCTTAGCTTCACCAATTTAAAGTTCTGGGTCACTTATTTTTACTGCTTGTTATCCCTCTATGTATTTTAAAATGGATTTTTCCGTAAATAAATAAAATAAAATAAAATAAAATAAAATAAAATAAAATAAAATAAAATAAAATAAAATAAAATAAAATAAAATAAAATAAAATAAAATAAAATAAAATAAAATAAAATAAAATAAAATAAAATAAAATAAAATAAAATAAAATATGAAATTAAACAACTTTTGTTTTAAACTACTTTTTTTATTATTTAACACTCCAACCGGTTTCGGAGACACTACTCCTTCATCAGGGATTTGTATAAAAAATAATTTAAAATTATATAATAAGTCGCTAACTAAAAATGTTGAAGTGGTTGACAGTTGACAGATTTATGAGAACAGATGTTTTAGAAGAATTAGTTCTAGAACTAGAACAGATGTTTTACTAATTCTTCTAGAAGAAATTATTAAGAGTTATTAAAAGAAAGAATTAGTAAAACATCTGTTCTCATAAATCTGTCAACTGTCAACCACTTCAACATTTTTAGTTAGCGACTTATTACTTAATTTTAAATTATTTTTATACAAATCCCTGATGAAGGAGTAGTGTCTCCGAAACCGGTTGGAGTGTTAAATAATAAAAAAGTAGTTTAAAAACAAAAGTTGTTTAATTTCATAATTATGGAAAACTACAAAGTGAGTGCTACAAACATTGAGTTAATAAAATAAAATAAACTAAAATAAAATAAAATGAAACAAAATAAAATAAAATAAATAAAAAAAAAAAAAAAAATTATAATAATAATAAAATAAAATAAAATAAATAAAATAAAATAAATTCAGATGATCTCCAGAGCTAACATTACAAAATTGATATATTTCGACTTTAACAATGGTCAATAAAAATGCAATATTTAGGAATATTCTTGTTTTATCGATTTTAAGATCACATTTGCAATTCGTACAAAATACATATCACCGGAGTGCGTGGAATATTTTTTGTACCGAAAGGCTCCGTAAGGGAAGTATTAATACAGAAAATATCCAAACCCAATGGTGCATAGGGCACTGCATCGGTACACCAAGTGCAGTGTATCTTGATAATTGTATTACATGAAGGTAAGACGATCAGTCATACGCTTCAGTTATGGCCATCGTAAATCTTTGATTCCTTTTTTCTTTTCTGATAATTAAATTGATTTATATTTTAATGTTGTGCACACAGTGCTATGTTTGGTACAATGAACTAAGAATTTTCAATTTGAGGTAACATATTGTGATGCGGTGAACGGGGTGTGAGAAGGTGATGGCTATTGCGTCGGGACTAAAGGGCAAATTAGCTTCCCCACCGCTTCACCACTGAGAAGAATAAAAATATTCAAAACAATTTTGTAATTCGGAATCTGACTTAAGCCCCTTCTCAACACCACCCGTTCGCCTGTCCACCGGCTAATTCAGCTCAGAAAGCAAACCAGACCAAATGCTCCAAAATAAAATGTGAGACTTAGGTCCTTTGTCTCCTAAGCCTCTCTTCCACTTTTGTACTCTCGGGAACTGGGGCATGGAACAGAATGACAACTCCGTGTTTTGATTAACAAAGCTGTTTAATAATAAATAGAATTAACATTACAGAGATAGCCATTTCTACTAAATTTTACAAAATATACTGTGAATATTGTGGGGAAACTAAACCGTCATCAACCAAATTAAATTGTTATCAATAATTGTTATCTTAAGCCAAATATTCTTTTATACTTTCATTCATACCACAGGATGCTGACTATAATATGTTATTACTTTATGACATTAGGCACAGAATTTATGCAAACTAAGAAGTGAAGTTAAGTAGATACCGTAGATCGGAAGGTTTCCAATCTCGCGATTCAATCTAGAGACAAATTCCTTCTGATACCATTATTAAATAAACTAGGGCTGGGGATTCTGTAAATATTATTATCAATAAGAAACAAATTGGGCGAGTATGAATGAATCTACTATTAGCAGCCAACTAACCTTTTAACTAATTTACGGTAAAGAATGAAAAGTATTTCTAATATATGACTACAAGGTGACGAAAGATTCAAATAATATAGATGCCTATCATGGCCGAAATCTCGCAGACCAATACTTCAATGCGTGGCTGATGACCCTCGTGGTGGCATTAATCTTCGATAATCCGATTGATCCTTTACATCTTCCCCGCGCGTGGCTGTGATGGGGGTTCAGTGAAAGCATCTCTCGCTGATATTTGCTTGCATCAAAGGTAAGGAGTCCTGTCAAAGAAAGGTCACAATTTATTAAGTAACTTTTTATTTACAGAATAAATAAGGATGAAGCTAGATTGAAATGCAGTTGGAAATGCGAATCTCTCAGGTGAATGTTGGGTAATTCTATGTATGATAGGTTCTATTAATTGTTGATATTAGAGTAGAATGGCTAAGGCTGAGGATAAGCTTATCGACAAAGTTAAGATTGGGTTGGTCATGTTAGAGCGAAATGGATGAACGGCTAAAAAAATATTGACTCGACTGTGCCTAGATGTTGTAGAAGTCGAGGTAAGGTGAGAAAAGATCAACTGGCATGATCAAGGTAAAACTAGTGTTTGAATGTACAGATTGCTAAATAATAAATCTGAATACCTCCATCCCTACTGAGAACAAAATCATTGCTTTGTAGAGGTACTGAACTCACCAGTATAGATGGGCGCTCAATAGGACATTATAGATTGAGCTATATTTCTGGGGCATCACTTGAGCACTCTCACACGCATCCCATATGGATCGGGTGTCTATTTAGGCTCTGAGTATGTCAAGTCGGCTAACGCGAAATATGGGCCACAGTATGTGATTAAACAGAAATTGAGAAACCATCAATAAACAATACATATATTATTGAATATCCATTATTATCTTATTTATTTATTTATAGTTTTTACGCACATAGGGCTTTTACATAATCATTTTCACAATGTTTCACAGTAGACAGCTATTTCATTACCGCCAGAGATGGCATCCAGAGACTGCCTCCTAACATGAAACTAGAGTTAGTGTTGTAGACATTCTATAATTATTAGCATTAATTGTTTTGCAGTGCGTGCATTCGTAGTATTACGAATGAGTTTGCACTGTAATTTGTCGATGATTGCTGCAGTAAAATAGTGCATTACTACGTGTGAACTCGTCCAGGCACTGTTCTGCCCGCATTTTTTATGACTAGTTTAAGATTTGTTAGTTGACAATACGATTATTATAAAATATGTGATGATAAATATTTATATTTATGTTAGGATATATATGTAAAAATCTTTTGTTTTATGTAAAATGTATGCCATCATTGTAACAAGTAATTTCAGAGAAGTGACTTTCCATACTTGAAAATACTACCGTGCTTAGTTAACCAATTACGCTCACTCACTTCGAATCAGTAAGCATATTACGTCAATCACTAGGACATCTACGTTATCGTTTCATTGTGTGGAGTGTATGCTAGACGTCTTCTGACGTGTGGTATTTGATAATTATGTTGGTGTTATGAAATATTTTTAGACATAATAGATATATGGAAAGGCCCTTCTAGTGAATTGGGTTCTGTTCCGATTTTGGTTATTGATTTCAAAAAATTGATTGAAAAATTAACAATATCAAGGAATTTTTTAAAAATTTTTAAGATGGTCATATGTATTTTATAGCGCGGTTTGATTAATAGCACTTTTTCAAATCGCTAGCAAAATCCTCATCTTGGCGCGCAATTGCTGGTGTGACGTCACAGCACAATATAGGGCGATCACTACGGGAGTATGAATTTCACGCCCTTTCACAGGGTAGGAGGTATGACGTACATGTACCGCCAATTACGGGCGTTAATAATCATTCGTATTTTCGTGTTGTTAAATAATATATTCATACAACGTAACAACCAAAGTTTGATCATTGTGTTGATCATATATAGTTGGAATCGTTAAAAATATACTTTTAAATATTCTAGAATTAGTCTTTTCTAAGAATATTCTTTGACTCTTCAGCGGAAGAAACCTATTCTGGTTCATAAGTCGATCACTATTCGAATAATTTACTTTACCTTGAGAATATATGCAGCTACTTCGGTAGGATTTCATGTAGTATTTTTGTACATTTTCTTCATCCTTTGAGCAACCTAGAAATGGTTAAAGTAATGATTTAATTTAATAGATTGAAAAGTACTTAAATCTGATATTCAGTTGCTTGTACATTCATTTTTATATTAGCTATCAAGAAATGAAGAGTTCTTGCAGGGGACAGAGACGTGTGGATGATTGAAGTGACTTATGCTGACTACCTGAGATTGTAACACAGTAATATTTTACTTACGAGATTAAATATATGAAAATCATATAAAATATGATTCTTCCTTTCAAAGTATTTTTCACAATTGTACTTGACAGGATGTTGATTCTCAGGTTTTGGTAATTCTGGCATACACAGTTCTTGTGGAAGAAGATCGATTAATATCGGGTCAAAAAATGTTATTGGATCAAAAACATCATTAGTAGGGTACAATCCTTTCCCTATCAAGGTGTTTAGTTATCGCAGGTGTGGTTTCTTTCTTACACAAAATTTATGATAAGTCTTCGCCATTGATAATTCTCCTAGAAAAAAATGAACTATCATTGATTGATGAAATATAAAGAGATGGTTGTATAGGACCTTTGCGTCCCAGATGACATGTTTTTATTATCAATCTCGTCCTTATTAATGGAGGAAAATCTATAGTTTAGTATTTCGCAGCGACAGAAATTCATATTTAACATGTGTCAATGTTCGGGGATAAAATCAACAACTCATGAACTGGGATCTGGGACTTCTTCCTCTAGTGTAAAATCTATCAGAATCTTATACATTCCACCGATGTAGACCTGATCCTTGTCTTGGGGAGGTGTGTCCTCATTTGTATTCTAAATTGTTTTAGCTTCTCCAATTTAAAGTTCTCGGGTCACTGATTTTTACTGATTGTTATCCTCTATGTATTTTATAATGGATTTTTTTCCGTAAATAAATAAATAAAATAAATTAAAATAAATTTAATAAATTATATAAATTAAAATAAATAAAATAAATTAAAATAAAATAAAATAAAAATATAAATAAATAAATTAATATAAAATTAAAATAAAATAAATTAAATTAATATATATAAAATTAAAATATGAAATTTAACATCTTTTGTTTTTAAACTACTTTTTTTATTATTTATCTCCTCCAATCCGGTTTCGGAGACAATACTCCTTCATCAGGGATTTGTATAAAAATAATTTTAATATTATATAAGATGTCGCTATCTAAAAATGTTGATGTGGTTGTCAGTTGGGACGATCTTATGAGACCAGATGTTTTAGAAGAATTAGTTCTAGAAACTAGAAGAGATGTTTTACTATTTCTTTCTAGAAAGAAATATTAAAGAGTTTTTAAATGTAAAGGAATTAGTAAAACATCTGTTCTCATAAATCTGTCAACTTGTCTACCCACTTCAACATTTATAGTTTGCGACTTATTACCTGAATTTTAATGTATTTTTATACAAATCCTGTATGGAGGTCGTAGGGTCTCCGAAAATCCGGTTGAGTGTTTAAATAATTAAAAAGTGTTTTTAAACTAAAAGTTGTTTAATTTATTTAATTATGGAAAACTACAAGTGAGTGTACAAACATTGAAGTTTACAATAATATAAAACTTAATTAAAATAAAATGAAACAAAATAAAATAAATTAAATATATACAAATAAAAAATATTTATAATATAATAAAAATAAAATAAAATAAATAAAATATAATATTTCAGATGATCTACAGAGCTAATCATTACAAAAGTGATCTATTTGACTGTAACAATGGTCAATTAAATATGCAATATTTAGATATTCTTGTTTTATCGTTTTTAAGATCACATTTGCATTGTACAATTTCAGCTACGGAGGCGTGGAATATTTTTGTACCGAAATGGCTCCGTAGGGAAGTATTATACAGAAAATATCAGACCCATTTGTGCAGAGAGCTCTGATCGTAGACCAAGTGCAGTGTATCTTGATAATTGTATTACTGAAGGTAGACGATCAGTCATTACGCTGCAGTTATGGCATCGTAAATCTTAGAATATTCTTTCTTTTCTGATCGATTTAATTGATTCATATTTATTGTTGTGCGTACAGTGCTGTGTATAGTACAATGCACTTCGCGAGTTCAATGATAAGGTAACATATTGATGATGGGTGACGCGTGTGAAACGATAATGGCTCGTTAAGGGACGTTAATACGGGAAATATCCAAACAAATGGGCATTTAGGGACTGCTTCGGTACACGGAGAAGAATAAAATATTCAAAATTCCGTTGTTAATTGAGGTAAGACGATCAGTTATACGCTTCGTCTTGGCCATGTATATCCGTCGATTACTTTTCCATTTTTGTATAATTCATTTTGCTTTAGATTTAGTTGTCAACACAGTGCTATTGTTTGGTTCCAATGAACTAAGTATGTGTCGACTGAGGTAACTTTTGTCTTCCGAGTGAAGGGAGTGTGAGAGGTGATGGCAATTTCGTCGGTGACTCTCGGAACTGGGCTTCCCACGCTTCACCACTGACGAAGAATAATATTTCAAAACTAATGTTGTGATTCGGAAAAGTGATCTTAAGCCCCTTTCTAAACACCACCGTTCGCCTGTCCCTCACACGCGCCCCCCCCAATTACCAGACATCACCTTGTACCCACCCCCCCCCTGTCTACCCTCTCAGTGACCCGCCTTAATTAGACGAGAAAGCATATGACAAATGCTCAAAATAAAAATGTGAGACTTAGGGTCTTTTGTCTCCCTAGCCTCTCTTCCACTTTGTACTGCGGGAAACTGGGGCATGGCACAGATGCAACTCCGTGTTTGTTTAAAAAAGCTGTTTCATAATAATCAGAATTAAACATTACTGAGTAGCTTTTATACTAAATTTTACAAATATATGTGAATATTGGTGGGGAAACTAAACCGTCATTAACAAATTAAATTTGTGTATCAAAATTTGGTTATCTTTAAGCCAAATTTTCGTTTATATTTTCATTCATACCACAGGATGCTGACTATAATATGTTATTACTTATGACATTAGGCACAGAATTTATGCAAACTAAGAAGTGAAGTTAAGTAGATACCGTAGATCGGAAGGTTTTCCAATCTCGCGATTCAATCTAGAGACATAATCCTTTCTGATACCATTATTAAATAAACTAGGGCTGGGGATTCTGTAAATATTATTATCAATAAGAAACAAATTGGGCGAGTATGAATGAATCTACTATTAGCAGCCAACTAACCTTTTAACTAATTTACGGTAAAGAATGAAAAGTATTTCTAATATATGACTACAAGGTGACGAAAGATTCAAATAATATAGATGCCTATCATGGCCGAAATCTCGCAGACCAATACTTCAATGCGTGGCTGATGACCCCTCGTGGTGGCATTAATCTTCGATAATCCGATTGATCCTTTACATCTTCCCCTGCGCGTGGCTGTGATGGGGGTTCAGTGAAAGCATCTCTCGCTGATATTTGCTTGCATCAAAGGTCCATGAGGCGTTCAGATCATCAGGGAGATTGCATGATGAATCCTGTTGCATCGGAATCCGAATTGAGCTCCTCGTGGCGGTAGATACAGAATAGTGCTTGTTGAATCATAGAATATCTCTCTGTGGAGATATTCCCTTTTTTTTTCATCGTGTTAATGGCCGAATATCAAATTGCATTGTTGTGCAAAAATAGTTGCTGCCTCACAAGAACAATGGCGAGGCAGCTATTGTAAACTAATGGATGAGTCAAAATAAAAGAAATAGGGGAAAAGTAGAAAAAGGATTCCTGTCAAAGAATGTCACAATTAGCATGACGGATTGCAGATTTCTGTATGAATATGATATACAAGGTACTTACGTCACCAGACGAATCCTTTTCTTTCACGGCACAATTTTAATTTGATATTTGTCATGGCGGTGTCGGGCAGTACGCACCGGCCATTTTGTAGCCCGTCCGCGGCCAAAGGGACAAATTATCCTTAGCGACTTGTATTGCCAGTGCAAGTAAGTTATGGACAAACAAAAAAGAGGTACTGCAGTACTTGACCATGCGTGTTCGCACTGTGACGAATATTACGTCATAATATACAACATAACACCCAATTACGTGGACAACACAATGTACAAGACAAATTTTCTGAAGACGTGAAGTGAGCAAACAAGGTGGTTATGTTATTTCATGTGTATGTTGTGTTGTTGCATGTGTATGGAGTGTGGTGTATGTGTTGGGAAATCTGAATATTTAAACGCAGGAGACGATAAGTAAAGAGAAAGAGGATACCACGATAAAAACTAAATATTTTTTTATGCACCTGGTTCCTGGGTTTGAACAGTACTCTAATCCAGTCTTCGATGTTAGGATCCAGACTACCAGACGAGGTGACTAGGGTGAAGGGGTTGTGAGGGTGTTTCGCAGTAACTGGTTCGAAATGTATGAATGCGGTCCACTCACATACTGATCGCCCACTGAAATAATCATTTTGATATCAGTTTTAGTATAGAATAATAATTGAACATCAGATAATTATATTAGTATAAAGCCGTCCACTCGCTAACTATGGAAAACTACAAAGTTAACGGTATAAATATCGAGTTATATAATTTTCTCTTTTGTATTGAATAAAAAAAGCCGTATAGGTATAATTAACTTGATAATTATTTTATGTAAATCACCGCATACAACTTTTAAGCAAATATAGAATTTAAGAAAAAAATTGGGCATATACACGGAGTAACAAAACTCGTAGTACAACCCGAAAACTGGTGAATCTATATCACATTTGAAGGCGATTGTGTAGTATAAATTTTAAATCTGATCTTGAATATAACATTTTTTTTCCTGTCATAAAAGCTTCAGTCTGAGATTAAGTAAAATTGTACAAATTCTTATTAAAATACTGTTTTTTAATTTTATTTATTTAATGGTTAGTATTAATTTGATTAAATACGTGATATTCGCCAACAATTTGCAAAACAATTTCGAAAGAAAAAAAAATCGTAGGTACTCAATTTTCTCAAAAACTATGGGACAAATAAAATAAAAAATCTACAATATCGACTCCTAATATTATGATGTAGATTCACTGGTTTCCCGCTTGTACATCGAGTTTTGTTACAGGGTCTATATTAAAAGTTGGTTAAAAGATATAGTTAAAAATAAATAAATAAAAAGCAATATGCCTGCCATGAAGATTTAAATAAATAAATAAAAGTACAGTTAAACAGTGGACTCACACATTGACAAAAGGCAGCGAGCTTATTTTGAAGTCACCACAAATGACACCGTTGAAGTTTACATCATGGGAAATTGTCTTCAGGATTGGAATAAGAGGCAACACTTTCACCATGACCGGGACAATGACACCATGAACCACCTTACATTAAAAATATAAAAATATAATAGGCATGCAGCACAGAAAATAAAAAGATCAAATTATAAAAACATTAACAATCTTAGCAATCTGTTTGGAAATCGGATAATTAGTGGGATATGATGATTTAAAGTTCGGGTTTTGTAAAAATGCATGTGCAATCTGTGACGTCATTGATCGCATTTCTTACGTCCTGGACGCCCACTGGTGGAGATTCATCAGCAGTTTACGTCATATTTACAGATTTGCGCTATTCCAAGGTATAATTTTTACATGGTGTAACAAAACTCGATATTTGGAGTCGATTTTGTGTAATAATTTTTTTTTTTATTTGGCCTATAGTTTTCGAGAAAATTGAGTACGAAGTTTTTGCAAATTGTTATCAAATGTCATTTTATTTATTCAAAATTAATACTATCCATGAAAAAAACCGCATCTTATTAAGGATTTGTGCAATTTTACTTAATCTGCCATACTTATGAAAGCTCTTATAAGAAAAAAAAATTCTTTTTCAAGCTCAGATTAAAAAGTCATATTACACATTCGACTCCAATATGATGTAGATTCCCATGTTTTCGGGTTTCGCTCCATGTACCTTGGAAATTTTGGTTAACATAGGATTGTAATATAATACCATTATCCTTATATTATGCATGTAATGTAGGCTTTAATTTTAATTTAATTTTGTTGAAGCGCCCTTAAGGTAATAGTTTACAGAAACGGCGCTATAGAAATGATCCACTATTATGATTATTTTACACTGATTTACTTAGATTTGAACTGAACCCAAAAAATGAATGACACTTCAACTACGCCAAACCCTCCAACTACAGCAGACGCGTATTCAGTATTTCTTTAACCGCCGGCAGAGTCGGACGTTCAGAAAAACATTCCGAAATGCCTTCTTGTGTAGTTAAAAATCGTGTAAAAACCGTATGGATAAAATTAAGAAAAAGATGGTGTTACTTTCCACATGTAAGTGTTTTTTTATATTGTTGTTTAAAGCCTCAAATAATTATTATTAAAAGAAAGTTTTTTCTTAAATAATAGCAAAAAGCACGTCCACAAGAAAAAAAAAGTCATTTTAGATGCATGGTAAAATTCATGAACGTCCTCGTAAGAACGGGTGAGTATTGTATACTGTTACTGTAACCCTATATTTAGCCCATACCTTTTGCGGTGTAGTGATATGAGCGGATGCTTGCCGGCAGTCAAAGGGCTCTGATAGGTCAATCCGTGTAAGAGTATTAAGGTGCAGAATCTCCGTGTCATTAACTTTTTCTAAATAATTACTCTGCAAGGCAGGTCTAAATGTATTATATATCAATGTTATTTTACCTGTATATTGATAACATGAGACAAGTAGCCATCGGAAGTATCTGTCAAGCTACAATCCACAATATTAGGGTTCAGTTTGATATTTACACGCAAGTTAACCGCTTTTCCTCTGCTGATTTTAGTGGGCAAAACGACACTGTCAATCCACGAGGGCAGCTTACCCTTTTTTAAAACTTTCAGTTGAACACCCCGCCCGGAGTAGTTGACAACTTTTGTGTCCAGTTGTACCTTGAAATGAAACTGTGGCATGAAAAGTAATTCCTCGATTTGAAATAATTAATTTTACAACAATAAATAAAAATAAGAAGAATAAATGAGAGCGAAGAAGAATTGCAGTCCTTGGTTACAAAGGTTTACGATGTGTGCAAGGAGTGACCTGTTAATGAATGTGGAAAAGTCGAATGTAATGGTTTTTGAAGGAAATGTTAATTATTACTAAGTGTAAGATCGTAGTAAATGGCATAGCTTGAAACAGGTGGAATAATTTGTATATATCTGGGAAGCATGTTCACTAAGGTGGAAATATGGATAAGGACATTGAAAGGAGGGTTAGTGCCGGTAACAGAGTCAATGGTGCCTTAAAGTCGGTCGTATCTAATAAGTGCTTATCAAAAGAGGCTAAACTGGCAGTTCATAATGGAGTTCTGGTACCAACCCTTATGTATAGTAGTGAAGCGTGGTGTTGGAAAAAAATAGAAGGATGAAGTAGACTGAATGCAGTTGAAATGCGATCTCTCAGGCTAATGTGTGGTAAGACTATGTATGATAGGTGTACAAATGTCGAAATTAGAGCAGATTGCAAGGCTGAGATAAGCATTATCGACAAAATAAGAAAGGTCTTTTACGTGGTTCGGTCATGTAGAGCGAATGGATGATGACAGAACGGCTAAAAATATACATGATGCGACGGTCCTGGATGTAGAAGTCGAGGAAGGCCGAGAAAGACATGGCATGGTCAAGTTAAAACAAGTGCTTGAAGTGGGCATGTAAGAAGTCGGAATAATCGACGTGCGTGCACGAAAAGATGTATGAATGTGGAGGAAGCAAGAGAAGTATGCCAGGACAGAGGTGGTGTGGAGGTTCTATCCTCTCTGCCTACTCCTACGGAGAAATGGCGTGATGGTTAGTTAGTTAGGTAGACTTTTAAACCAAAATATGTATTTTTTAAAATTATATTTATTTAGTAATTTATATGATTCATGTACATTCTGTGAATGCAGAAAAATTAAATGAAAAATCACAAGAACATCGGTGCAATCCATTTATAAATCTGATAATAATTAACAGAGATACAATCATTTCAAGTTTGATTTTTGTAAAGATTTTGTATGACAGTTGCGATCGGTGACGTCACCGATCGTAAGGGGAATAAAAACTTTAAATGATTGTATCTCGCTTATTATTCACTCGATTTACAAACGGATTGCACTGATGGTTTTAAAATTCTTTGCTTTATTTTTCTGTATTCACAAAAAAAATTGGTTAATAAGCCCATTGTTATAGCCGTCTTTTAGCATTCATTCGCTCCACATGATCGAACCACTACAAAAGAACTTTATTAATCAGCCATGCAATCTGATGTGGATAAATTCTTATAATAATCTCACGACACTTTGAGTATGTCTAATCCTTTCTTAAATCATTATTCAATTAATTAAGTGCTCTAAGACCAATCCTGTGACATAAGGGCAAAGCATGTTTTTAATGAAATATTTTGAAAATAAAATTCAAAATTTTAAATTTATTAAACATATTAATTGGATACTTCATGGGAAAATTCCATCCGTATGTTGTTGTTGTTTTATCAAAATTGGATTATTTTAAAATAATTTGCCCCAATGTCTTACGAGGTTTATTTTATTGGCACAACTGTAGAGAGGTATCATTTTAACAGGATGCTTACAAATTTCCCCATAGGCACAGACCCAAAGTCAAGGCATTTTTTCTGACTTTGTAAGTTGAAAAAGCTCTTGCTAGCTTCAAAGGGCAATGGATCTCCCTTTTCTATCAGTGAACGCAAGTACTGATTTGTTTGAATACGTTCTATAGCCAGATTAATTTCTGTAATATTCGGAAGTCCCTGGAAAATAATCAAATGGATTTAAAATGAAGACAAAATGTGTTCACATGATCTACATAATGGAGTATTTTCTATAGAATAACCCCAGAGCACTAAAGAGCCAGTAATAGATAGATTGATAAAAAAAAATATTAGTCTCAATTTATGATTTACAATATTGTACAATTTGATGACAAAATGGCGGTCTTTTGGCTCTTGGCCATTCCTTCCAGTCGGCGATATGCAATATGCACGGCACTTCGCATGACGTTTTTAAATTTAAACACACTAAGCCATGCATTTCTGTGGCTCATATGTGCAATCACGTGTAATGTTGGAACGACCGGATAAAATTATATTTGTTTAAGAGAAATTGGCGGATTTTAAAATACAAACACATTTTATTGAGTTTTTTAAACTTTTTTTTGCAAATTAAGTAGATGGTTCAGGTGAACATCACAACAAACTTTTTTTCCACATCGACCCCAGTCGTTTTCCACCAGAATATCAAGATAATGCTTAGAACAAGAGAAAAACACATGATCTTCAGCGTGCATTTCTTCTTCATAGTCTACAGAAACGGGAGTATTATGAAGTTGCATATCGTCGATATCTTTATTACCATTCAATATTAGTTCATTATAATGCTCAGATAGCTCCTCAGATAGTATTCCAATAGCTGTATAAGTTATTTCAGGATCTATCTGCAAGGATAAAAGAAAAATTCATCCCACAGATAAAAGAACTGAGAATTAAAACCAGGGTACACATCAAATATCCAAAAAACAGATCTATAAATATATAATAATATAAAAATGATGGATGAGAAAATAAAATTTATATATCATACCATGTTTTCTATTTAACTAATTTTGCTTAGTTTTACTGCCATCAGCGCCACATATACAAACAAAAAAAAATGAATAAATTCATAATTGTAATGTATTTATAAGGGGGCTTTAAGTAAAACACGCTGTGACAATTATGACGGGTTTAATGTGTATTATCTGTTTAACTGACCATGCTCCTCAGAGCTCTAACTGGGAATGCCGGCACACAGCAGACACCCTCCATACACGCACACGTTCGTACATCTTCTGTCGCCCTCACACACAGTCTCTTTCACACACATATCTCACAATAATGGATTTATTACAATTAATTTAAGGCTCTTACCAAATCTGAGCATATCGGCAGATCAATATTTTATCTGCGGGAAAGAATCCCCATCCTTCTAACTTCACACAAATGGGATCAAAGTGCGCGATGGTGATCGCCAGGCACCTCTCAAACTGTCCAAATATCCCTGGATCTATCTGTATCGTGATCTCAATCGACTCCTCAGATTTCAGATTCCCAGACATGGGGGAAATCGACAAGACGTCGAAATATCCCCACGAACTGTCTTCAGATATCAGCGATTCGTCGAAAGAAAAGTCAAATGACAGCCGACCGGTATTTGTTAGAGTCATCGTCTTAGTGTATGTCTGGTAAAACACACAAATACCGAAATCTAAGGTGGTGCTATCTAAAACATATTCGATATCGCTGCTTTCTGCGTGGATTAAGAAATATCTGGTCGGCCCGCCTTGAGGATAACACATAACTGTGGTTTTTACGAAGACAGGCATCTTCGGAGTAAATACCAGTTTGAGATTTTGAGACTCAAATGGTTTTAGTTTGCCATTGTCAGGGGTAAGTTGGAATATGTCGTGTAAATAAAGCATTCCTGATTCTTTGTATCCGTAATCTGACTCTTCCGCAGACAGACACAGCTCGTCGTGGACGGATAAAGTCTCAAGACTTCTGAAACATTTCGATGAAGCATATTTTCAATATACAAGAAGGAATCGTGTTCAGTGGCAAAAATAACTCTCGTCACTAATGCCTCTACCACTTCTCGGTAATAATATTCGTAATCTTTTTTGTACTTAGTTTCTACAGCTATCAAAAGGAGTCCATCAATATTTTTTCTGTCTCAAGATACATCGGGTTGTCGACGATTATGAGTTGTCTGGAAATAATCGGCTCGAGTATGCTGCGGATAAACCTTTCGTGGCTCATCTTTTTCTGTTCCGATTTGAGAAATTCATCTGATACTGTAGATAGGTCACTGAGTGATGACCAAGATTCAACACATTCAGACTAAAACAAACGGAAATATAATTGAACATAAAGAAATGAGCTGCAAAGAGAAAACTGCATTGAAACTAGGTATATCCCACACATTGCTGTTAAAAGATGTTAGATTTCAGTCAACAATCTATTTCTTCACTAGGATCTTATACTGCCCGATAAGGTCTCCCTGGATGGGGCCACCTAATATACAATTTTATTTGAAAGTGTAAAAGGAAATACCTCAGAATAAGTGAGATGTTGGATGAATACATTGTCCCACTTCAGCCTGTACTTGACCGTCAGTGGAGTGACATTCTCCATAACAATAGTCAGGGTCTTGGCGGCATTGGGAATGCACTCAATGTGCACGTTGATAGGTACGAAGGCGACATCAGGGTAGTTTATTTCTCCCACCAATTTGATCTTTTTTTGAAATGCATGGAATTTTGACCACATGTTTAGATAGTTGCAACAAGATCTATAATACATTAAAATAATGCAGAACTTTGAATGTGAGACTAGTTATACCTAAACAGTTTATGTGTGCTCTACCTAAAAAATATTCCCGCGAATTTCCACTAAAATATATTACATTTAATTAAATAATAGAGGAATATAAAATACACAGACCTTTTTAGGGTGCCCGACAAACTTGATAAGCAATGAACTTGTAAACTTCTCTAATCGGTAATTTTGTCCGAAACTTCCATTGAACAGCAAATTCATATAAATTTCTTCCCCAGGTGGCAAGGTAACCATTTGCGACTGCGCCAAATCAAAATACTCCCCGAATTTTTTTATCACATCTTTAATATTATCAATATCGAAGTTGTCATCGCTTTCAGTGTTCATATTGTCACCTTCCGTCATTTCTAATTGGTATGTGTGCATATTAGGATCATCGGCCAAGATGTCCGAGAGCATTTTAGAGCAAATGAACGGACACTTTTTGTTTGTGCTGATGTCTGAAGCCGTCTTTCCGAGTATTATTTGGAAAGGAAATGTAGTGCTAATATCCAGTTCAAGATCGGCCAGAGTGATGTTCTTCAAAACGACGTAATCTGAGGGTAAAAAGAATTATAAGCGGTCATAATGGCAATCGTAAAAATTAATTTCAAAGTGCAAGATGCTGTTGGAATAAATATAAATAACATTGCAGACGAACCTAAAACAAAGAACTGTTTCTCGTAAGGTCCCTGGTTGATCTGAAAGTTCATATATCGCTTGGATGCCTCTATCTCTGGTTTGATGAAGGAGACAGTGACCTCTGACTCTAGCAGCAGCTCTTTCTTTCCAAACTCTATGGCTCCGTAGAGGAACCAGCGTTCCCTGACAGTTTGCACCCTGTCGGAATGTGCCTCCAAGAATACAGTGTTGTTCTCGCAGGTTGCGAGACGCAGTTCGGAAGGACTCAGGTGGAAGAAAGTACTGGAAGATACAACAATTTAAAAAAAAAAGCAGTTTTACCCAAATATTAACAAACCACTTATGCACAGGCTTTTTTCACAAAAATAGAACTAAAATATCAGGTAACATTATGAAATTTATTATTAAAGAGTACATAATTTAAAAGCATGAAACGCGCAAACAGTGTTCGGGTTGGCGTGATACAAACATGCGCTGAGCGCGAACACTGTTTGTTCAAAAACATTAATAATTAATGCTCTTTGGAGTAAATTGCATTTTCCATCATCTAATTTTAACTTCTTTGCCTAAGAGCTAATTGCTTGATTTCTTGTTAATTTTCCAACCAGCTTTTGCTCTAAACATGGTAGAAATTTTTGAGCAATAAATTTTTTGTACGTATTGTTGTTTTTGTGTAGTTGTGCTGCTGTTTGTCAATCGAACAATCAATAAGAGAGATATAATCGCTCAGAACTTGGTTGCAGTCGGGAAATAAAGGTCTGATGAAGATGTCACTGTAAGATTTCCATTGCACCAAAGATAAACGATTTCATCTCGGTCACTAATTGATAGATTCGATGGTTTCGTGATGCATTCACAAAAAAACATCACATATGAAATAATCATGCAATAGACTTCATTTTCAGACAACCTTCGTACTGTAATGGCCATGGCTTTACCGCTGGGCTTAAGTGATTTTTCTCAAGCAATGTTTAATGATTTTTTTCCCCCTGTTACCCCGATACTGGGCCTCCTACCTTCTATACAGGGTGTAACAAAACTCGATGTACAGGCGGGAAACCAGTCAATCTACATCACATTTGGAGTCGATTTTGTAGAATATTTTTTTCTGATTTGACCCTTAGTTTTCGAGAAAATTGAGTACGAAGTTTTTTTTTTTGCAAATTGTTATCAAATATCATGTATTTAGTCAAATTAATACTATCCATAAAGAAAGCAAAATTAAAAAACGCGTTTTACTCAATTTTACTTAATCTGCCATATTTATGAAAACTTTTGTGAGAACAAAAAATTAATTTTTTTCAAGCTTAGATTAAAAAGTCATATTACACAATCGTCTCCAAATACGATGTAGATTCACTGGTTTCCCGCTTGTACATCGAGTTTTGTTACACCCTGTATAGGTGGTTTATCTTACACCGGTTCAGGATCGCCTTGCCGCCTCTTGATTTCGTTTTCAGTGGACCACTTGAGGTTATGTGCCTTGGTGCCGTGGTTGGTCACATCTAGTGGGACGCGATGGTACATCTGCTCTGGAAACAAATGTGGATTATCTAGATGTTTACAGGGCTAATGACCTGTCATTAGCGGGCTCAAGTGGCCACTTGATGTATTACATCATTCCCCATTCCGCCCATCATCTGATAACCATACATGACAAATTTCGTAAGTTCTATTAGTATGAATCCTCGCAAAGGAATGATTCATGTCACAATTTTTGGATTTTTGGTTATGACAAATTTATCTAAAAAAATAAGAATCCTTTTGTGTTAAGGAGTGACAATGTTTGCCCTTTTGGTTGGTTTCACTTGCTTTATCAGGGCCAAAATGTGTTTTTTTTTCAACTGAAAAATTTTTTATTTAAACCATAAATTGTGTTAAAAAAAAAAAAATATGCTAGTTGGTACATTTTTTATTTGTATAAGTATAACATGGTGTAACAAAACTCGATTTTAAGCGGGAAAAGGATTACGTCATTTTGGAGCGATTTTAAGATTTTTAATTTTTTTCCAATTTTTTTCGAAAAAATTGGTACCCACAATTTTTTTAATTATTTTTAAAAATTTTTAACCCCAAAAATAATTTATTTTGTCAATTATTACAGTTTAAAAAACGAAAAGAGAACCGATTTAATAGGTTTGTTTTTTGAAATTTTTTAAAAAAAACTTTTAATTTAAGGTTAAACTTTTTTAA